>JAHHUM010002039.1:0-216593 GCA_036173005.1 Crenichthys baileyi
TGAAGTGTTTATTTGTGGCAAGAAAAACTAGATAATGACATAAAAGGGACTCATTTTGAAAAAAATGTATGCTTGGCCTCGCTGTTTGTTACCACAGTTCATTTATTTGTCAGGATTAACTTACTTGTGCACTCAAATGGGCTGCTTATTAAAATGTACAGCCTGCACCAAAATGAGAAACAAATATGAGGCTGTTGGGTAACGAGGCTGGATATGAGTAGGAGTGCATATTTTGGTCCTGAAAAGCCCCATTTTGGAAATGCTTATTCCTCAGGCTGTAAAATAAAAAAAGTAAAATAAAAAGCCAGCATGTGGGATTAATAAATTTGTAATTGCTTTGAAATTGGAATTTCAAAGAAGACAACTGACAAAAGACTGTTGCCTTGAAATTCTAAAAATCAGGGCTTGACATTTGAAGGTAAATTTGAGCATTAAGACAACAGCAACATATAATAGTAATCACTCCACTCCTATGGGTTAATTCCCTGTGTCTAAGCATATACATCAACAGATACCAAGGTTTTAAAAATTTGGTTTCAAATTTGCTTTGAATTTTCCATCATACCATTCAGACAGTTTAACTTGTTAATGCCAGAGGAAGTTGAGGAGTCACCTAAGTTTTCTCTAGCTGTATGTAACACAGCAGAATGGCGCTCACCGTACCCAACTTGTTGCTGGGCACTGCCATTTAGGTGTCTTAAAGCAGATTAATATACTTTTCCCTTTGATTACAACAAAGACATGCTCATCTGTTTGGAAATATGTTGAGGCACGGAAATAGGGATGCACGATATATCTACATTGACATCTGTACCGGCCAATGTTGGTCATTTTTTAACATATAGGTATCGGCCCAATAAGGAAAACTGGCCCGATATTAATGACCAGTATTTATTACCATCTTGTTGCTGTTTGTGTTTCTCGAGAGGGAGGGGAGGGGGTTGGCCATGTGGTAATTGTTTAGGCATGTGACAGTGATAGTGAAGCAGTGCAGGACTGTAGGGTGTTTTTAACTGAAGCAAAGAAGCAATGTCAGCAGTGTGATCATTTTTTCACGGTGTTGAAAGGATATTGAGATATGATACATAATATCGGTTATCGGCCACAACAGCGATATTAATGTCGGATCTCTATTGGCCTGAATTATGATATAAGTAGATCCCTAGAAAAAAACACTATCATGACATGGAAACTAAAGTAGGCTACCAGAGCAGATGGTCTGAATAATTAACTAGTGAATGCCTGCTTGCTGTACTTCCTACTCTATAAGAACCAAAACAGCAAACACTCTGTGTTTTTGCTTGAGTCTATTTATCAAAATCCAAATTACAAAATGGTAGCAGCAGTTACAATACTTGGGGAATTATAGCAAATATGTTTGTTACACAATTATTGTGTAAATTCTGTCATATTTTTACTAAGTCGTCATACCCCAGGGTCTCATACGGACCTGTGCACACCTCTGTCAGTTTATTTCAGTTTACTTTGGACAAAAAGGTAGCAGTGAAATAAAAGTTGTACATTTTCAATCCAGGCACCGACTTCCCCTTTTGTGCTCTTTACAGCAGGGTCATTTTGTGATCTGAAATCAAATACTGCGCTTCACACAGCAGCACTTCTCTTGAAGGTCCTACATTTGTCAGAAGTGAAAAAAGTACAGAAAATCATTTTGAGAAAGTCACATTTTGGTTGTTTGCACAGAAAATATTCCATACAGCTGCTAGCTTTTTTTTTTTTTTTTTTTTTAAGTTTAGCTTTTTCCCCAACAGTGCTGTGGCCATGGGTGTTAATAATGGATTGAGACATTAGTTCCATTTACCTGTTCTCTCTCCAAATGCTCTGCATGATGTAGTATTTCCTTTTAAAATGTCTTGTCAGTTGCTGATAGAACTGTCAATCACAAATGTGCAGTGAACCTTCTGGTCGGCCACCTTAGTTCGTTAGTCATCAGGATTTCAGTAAAGTGAAGAGATTTTAGTCCGTCTATGCAAAATTCATCTTTCTAACCCAAGAAATTAACGCGTTCCTTTATAAAGAGAGGGATGTTTGGGTAACGTGAATTAAGCATTTGTTCAAGCCGTCCCGCCACACATGCATTCATCGTGTCTTTTTTAAGTAGATGGTTGATAAATGGGAGGAAAGAGATGGAAATAAGCAGGTTATTCTGATTGAATGTCTCTCCTCTGTACTACGAGGAATGTGTTGTCACGGAAAGCTGAGGTCAAAAGACACAAATGCCTCTTTGTTCCGCCTCTACCAGGCTTTATTTTGTGCACAGTGACTGTAATGGGGCAACACTGGCACCCATTGTTCTGTTACACATCTGTTGAAAGATTGGGGATTTGATTGAGGGAGAGCATTTATTCATGAGCTGTCATGCTGTGTATTAACCTTATTTAATTTTGACTGCCAAGACAGTCACGCACATCCTCATAATTAGAATATATTGCAGCTATGCATCTGGAAGTTTATTTTTTATTTTTATTTTTTCCCCCATCATAAACACAATAGGCGGAGCAGACCCTTGAAGCACACACAGATGCATATTGACGTGTAGGAGAGATGTATGGCTTTTTAGAAGTGGATATTTAATGATGCAAGCAGGAGAGCAATGAAAACCTTATTTTTTTAAGATCTATTCTGATTATGCATACAGTCCAAACTAGCATTCAATACCGTCATGGTTTGGCTGTTTGGACTAATTTTTTATAGCATTGACTTATGCAGCCATCAAATACAATTATGTAAATTAATTTCCAGAGTCAACTATGTTCTAAAGTCAACAGTTGGTGCATTATGAGGGTGATTCATCGGCATTTTTGTGCCTCTTAGAAATGTTGAGTCTTGTCTCACAGAAATATTGTTGATGCTGTATGTTTTTATTGCTAAAAGAATGAAACGTTGGAGCCTCGTATCAACTAGACTCTGGCCACAAAATTATGATCGGTGCATTTCCAATTTTAATTTTTATCTAAAGCTTTGACGCATTACATATTTTTGTGATTTTAATTTTTTTTTCTTTTTAGCTTTCCTACCATGAGTTGCCATTATTTGTATCAGCAACTGTGTGTGTGTGTGTGTGTGTGTGTGTGTGTGTTGAGAGAGATTTTGGTAAATTAAACTAAAATAATTAGCATTGAGATTCGAAGTTGACGTCTAAATGATACTAAAAATGCCTAAGTTTGAATATTCTTCAAAGTAAAAACCTTAACATCAGAAAATGTTTTGCCCAACCTGGTAGCACTTAGGTATGTTTTGTTCCCTAAACAGATAAAAACCAGCTGAATATTTGCTGATTTTGGTCACCAGTTTCTATATGCATCCTTACACACGTGTGTGTGTGTGTGTGTGTGGACATGCTTGTACAGCAGCAGGTGTTCAGTTTTAACGGTTGGGGAAAGAAGTTTATACAAAAAAACCCCTCTACAAACAGTGCAGTGTGTATCCTCTCCTCAGTTTATCCTGTGATCTCTGACGTTTATTTATTGTTCTGTCCACAGTTGGCTCGGAAAATGCAATTCCACCACCATTGATTCATGTCTGTTTGAAATAAGGCGGTTCAGACTCGGGGCACATGAATAAACACCGCTTGTTTTTTATTTTCGCTCTTTTTCTTTTTTTGTTTACTTTTGACCTCTCATTCTCTCTCCCAACCACTTTTCACAATCCCACTTTCAACATGCCTCGTAGCCACAGTGATGCTTTGCTCAGTTGCTTATTATGCCTCCAACCAAACCACCAAGGGGGTATAAGCATGTGTACACAGGCAGCTGTGTGCCACTGTATAACTGCGCTCAGTGCAGGATACGTGGGGATTGGCATGTCCTGTGCCCATTTCATCTGCTCAAAAATGTGACAGCTGGGCAATAGTTTTTCCACTCCTCCTATATGAGGATGACGCATTCAAATGAGACATAGCGAAACAGTTGGAGGCGTGACACAGAGACTGGGGTAGCCACCAACTGGTGTGGCGCAAAGCAAGTGTTGGCCCATGTGTTACGAGTTAGTGTTGACATAACTGTTTTTATGGCTGCCCTAACACATTAAAGCTGTTTGCCTAATTCCTATTTTTTTCCCCCTCTCTTTATGCTGTAAACACTGCGCAGTAATGGTAGGAAGGGCATAAGAAGTGTAATTTATGTGTGGGGGAGAAGCCTGAGATGAGGCCTCCCTCTGGGATTAATGGGAGTCTCTGTGTCTGTTCAGAGGAAATATGAAAGGCCCTTTGTTGGTAAAGGACTTGCTGGTGCCAGCAAATAACTACCCCCTGTCATATCAAAAATCCCCAACCTCTAAATTCATTGCCGGCTCTGCTGCTCATCCTTCACCCCTCTTTTTTTCCCTTATAAGCCTGTGTGTTTTCTGTCAGGGTCGCTCATTTATGATTCCACACTCTGCCTGCAGATCCAGAGCCCAGGAGACACAAGCTCGTATTGTTAGTATTCACTGTCACTTCTAGAGTCTAGGCCATTGGGTGCAAAAGCGGAAGAGTGGGAGAAATATTGCCGTTCAGGTGGCGATTCATATTTTCACCTGTGATGCTATGCACCACACTCTTCTCCTGTTTCCTCTCCATGTTCGATTCGGAGAATTGCCATCAACTCAAGTGGGAAAAGACAGGTTTTATGTAGTTAATGTGTGACCAATGGACTGTGCTGGTGGTCTGGTTTATTTTTGGGGTCTCTGTCTGTGTGTGTGTGTGTTGGTTTGCACGGTGGTTAAGCATACCTCCTTAGGCTACTCTAAATAAAGAATTGCCTATCATTGTGAGTGAATGACTGCTAGGCAGTGCACTGGCAGTGTGTCTTTCATCAGGTCACACATTGGTCTCTTCACACCTGCAGCTCAGAACAGGGGAGTGAGAGGCTGTTGGCAAGTGTTAATTGCTATAATAAAAAAGACTGGAGAAGAGAGGCAAGATGAGGTAGGTGTGTGTGTGTGTGTACTTGGCAGCATGTTTCTCTCTCTAGTTTAAACTTTCTTCTTTTGTTGAAGCATAGAGTAATGCATTTGTACCAAAAAATCTTGAGATGGGTCTGATCTAGTTTTTGTATCTAACTGATACTGTCATCCTTGGATTGGATATCGTGTTTAGGTCACCGATCCAGACAACAAGAGCTTGCAACGCTGGAGGTCATTTTGATTTTACTATACAATGTCTTAGCCATCAGCCAAAATAATTTTGCACACGTCAATATACATCAAATGTAATGAATTGTAAATCATAAAACAAATACTCCAAATATATCATTAGATGTATTTGTATTGTTTAGATTTAGTAGATTACTTGAAGTTTTAACATATGGGTGGAGTCTGTTACAGAAGCCTCCTCTCAGTAAAGTCTGCTGCACATTGCTGTTCAGCTTCGACATCACAACAGTCATTTCAAGTTTGTTCAATATCCCAGTTGCAAAGGACGGCTGGATGCAATATTTGGTAGATTGTAACATTTCAAGGCCTTTTCCAGTTGGATGGACTTTAACTTGGCTTACACCTGATACAGATGAAGCCATTATGAGGTGGAAAAGAAAAAAAACGGGGAGCAAATGTGGGCTAGTTGATACTGTCTTTGTCAAATGTAACTATCGCAATCTCCTGTTATATTAATATCGTGCAGCCCTACTTTTAACTTTCTGCCATGGAGCAAAAAGAATTTTGAAACGTTGACATCCTGTTGGAAGGCTTTGACAAAAGGTTAGAATATTTTTTTTAATTTTGTAATTAATCTTGTGCTGCTTGCTAATAAGTTTAGTTCAAAAACATCACTTTTGTAAGTCTTTGGCATTTTTGTCTTACACTCCTGTGTTATTGAGCTGTTGGGTGAGATTGGGCTGAGTCTTTTGTGTATATTCACAAATTTTAGCGACTGCTAAAGCTAAAGTGTTTGTAGTAGCTGTAGCATTTTAGTGTCGGCATCTAACAGTAGTGAATAAATACTGCCAGAGGTCTATAATGCCCCTTTCTCTCTTCTTAGTCTCCGCACGCTATACAGATTTAGCAGCTCTGTAGCAAAATGTTAATAAAGGCATAAAAGAATGACTGAGGCTTATTGTGTAATTATCAGTCTTGTAAATAAGAGTTCAAGTAAAGGTAAGGGTGGGGTTACTGTTATACATTGTGAGCTGAACTACTGCAGTTTTGACTTATTACGAGGCTTTTAACAGGCAAAGTCTGTTAATTTAATTTGATTTGTTTTGAACACCTAGACAAAAACACAAAGGGTTAAAACGTTGTGGATCAGAAAATACTCGCCAGAGATATCCATGTTCCAATATTCGGATGGGATCGGAACCCAAAAATCCCAGATCGGAGTGTCTCTACAAAAATGATTACCCGCAGTTTTAAGCCCAAAACAGTTGATTGTTATCTTAATGATCTGCCCTTTATTGCCTTTCTCCTTTTTCTTCTCCTGCATTCTTTGATTGTTGAAGCCATTTCGGCCTGTGAACTCTGCGGAAGAATGGGGGATCTAATGGCCCCATATTGACTCCCTCAGGCTGTTGCCAATGGATTTGACATGGATAACATGGTTGTGTTGGAAACCCAAGGGGGAGGGGATTTAAAAAACAAAAACAAAAAACCAAGACCCCCCCCCAACTGCAAACAAAAAAGAGGGAAATAAAATGGGTTCAACTCGGCAAAAGCTTTAAGTTGTCTAGGGCAACTAAGATTACCCTGTGAAACAAGAAAGCTGCTTCACATCATTGGTCAGACTGTACTTCTGTCGTTGTTGAAAAGATGAAACGAAACACACATTAGATGTCTGCCTTATAAATGATTTATAATTTAGTTTTCTTTTGCTGCTGGAGTTGAGGTTTAACAAGATTCTGAGTATTCATGTTGTTCTGTGCTTTAATTGTAATACTGAGGATGACAATCATTTGTTTAATTTCCAAGGCTGGGAACTGATGGCTAGGCTTGCATGGAAGAAGGAAGTGTAATGGCCATTCTCTGCAAAGGATAAGGTTTATTATGTCTGAGTGGCCTCCTGTCTCATATGACCTAATGTGGCTTTGATAGACAGAGGATTCCTGGTTCTGATACAGTGGAACCATAAATCCAAGCATATTCGTTGCCTCTGGACTTTGTAATTGCCCATTAAGGGCAGTGTTCGTAGATGGAGGGGCCAGATGTGCCTAATGTGGCCGAGGGTCCAATGTGTGCTTTAAGGCAGCATGCAGTAAAAGATGAGGAGGAGCACGAGCTGGACATTGCCTCTCATTAAACTGACCTGCTCTCTGCCAGCAGAGCCATAAAAAACTTTATTGTTCTTACCAGAGCAGCTCCACAATTTGTCCACAACTCAGCTGCCATAAAAAAGGAATTGAATTCCTTATGAATTTGCTCCTCTTATGCCTCACAGGACCAGCTTTCTGTCCTTGTTTTAAATCCAGACCTTGGGGCTGCCTTTTCTCAGTTTGGTGTTTTTCCATATGTTACATTGATGTGAAAAACTCAGCTCCCTCTTGGCCACTTTACCAGAACAAATGAGCATAATTTGGTGAGCTACAGAGAATGACGACAAAAAGCACTTCAACAGCCGACATAAAATATTCAACCGTTAAAGCAGACTCCGTTTTATTTTTTTTGTCTTGGCATTATGCATCAAAATTGCTGAATATGAATAAAAAACTGTTAGTAGTTCTTCTCCCCAAGCTCACAGTTAGGCACAGCACGTTGGTAGTGACGTCCATGTTTCAGGGGTGGTATCTCTCTGTAGAAATGAAGGATTGTGAGTCTTCGTCAAATGCAGTGTAGCCCCGGATGTGAATGCAAGTGCTTTAAGCTTCACACACTGTATCTATAATTTAGACTCCTATTTTGAACTATTAAAGGAAGTATTTCTTTAACTGTTGCATTGTTGTGTTGAAGGAATTGGCTAGTAAAGACGTTTATTAGACTAACAACACTGTGCTACAAGAACACTGAATGTTTTAAATTGAATGTCAGCATTTTGATTTCTCTCTAGAAAAAGATGCAAATGATTTTTAAGTACTGAGAATGCTGTTACTGATCAGTTAGATGCTGATGGGATCTGCATCTTCCTGTCGCCTTAAAACTGAAGTTTTTATTTTTTTTATGAATCTTTTTTATTATGAATCTAGACTGAAATTGGTAAATAGTGTATACATTCACAGTGAGCACATATTTGTATTTAAACCAGTTTAAGATTTAGAATTTCTAAAAACACAAATGGAAAACATTTCAGCATTAGGACCATCATAAAATTAAACCAGCATTAAAAACCTCAGATGGACTCGTTAAACCTGGATTGGATAATTCTACACTGATGGGATTCTTTTAAATTCTTTTTTTCCTTCTTAAAAAAAGTTAAAATGAGAATAAAGATTTTCTAAAAATGTCCCATTGAAGAAATGGGACATTATTTAAAGAAAAAACAACATAGGTTGGCTCTGCTTTCCTTTTAAAATGGTAGAGCAGTTGCTGTCCAGGGATTCCATTTTCTTCTAAGGGCCTGTGAGCATGTTTAAATTTTTTTTTTGAATCCACATTGTCCACAGGTGTTTGCAGTATCCTTGGTTGCAACATAATACCAGCATATTGGACTTTCCACTTTGACGCAGAACTGGACTTTGTGGCCTCAGACTTCCATGCTGTGCATACACTCAGCCTTCAACTAACTATTAACCTTACCAAGGTTAAAGAGTTATAGAGTTGGCCAATACCCAAACAATTCAAAGCAAAATGTCTCTTCTTTACAACTTTGTAAGAACAGCACATAGCTTTCTTTTTTTCTTTTTTTTTAATGAATGCTCAGTTTCTGTGTTACACCTAAAAAGAGCCCCACAGTTTCCGTCATGGACCAGAACACAATAAAACGGCTACAAACAGAGCTCGGCTTTATCCCCTCCTCTTTGTCTTTTTCACATTGTTCCCCCCCCCAATCTCTTTGGATTCCTCCACATCTCTCTTTATGTGGTGAAAACCTGATATAAGGCAGAGCGCTTCAGGTTACAGTGCACGCTGAGGATTTGTTTCAAATGGTAACCACTGTGAATAACAGGATGTTGTGCAGGTGCGGGGAATTGGGATGGAGCAACGCAGGACCAAGGGAGGAGCCACTCTCCCCTTTGGCGCTAGGCTAAAAGCGTCCAGCTCCTGCCCATTGTGAGCTTGAACTCAAAGGATTTGTGATGTGGATGATCTTTGACCTCTTTACGCCCACGTCATGTAAATGAGCGCACAAAATTAGAGATGTTTTTTTTTGTTTGTTTGTTACACACTAAGGCTGCTGGTTTTTGCTTTTTGAATTTCTTTTACAAACCAGATATCCATGTTAAAATGGACTATATATCTTTGGCTGACTTTACTGCATGTGTTTCTTTTTGCATCTCAGCAAACAGTATGTTAAGGCATCAATGTAACTGAGACAAGTGTAAGAAAATTGACCTGTTTGGATGCAACTACAAGTTGCTAAAGCAAAGGTTGGGAAGGTAACCAGATCCATCCCATCAGGCATCCAGAGCCCCCCCCCCCCAATGTTTTTATTGTCCCGGTGCACAAAGGGTGGGGGGATGTGTATCGTAAGATGAAGCAACACACTGAGGTTCATGGACAACACCCTTTCCCAGACTTTATGCGACTATTTAGGTGAACCAATATTTCCCCCTTAAAAATACAAACATCTTTGTTGTTTGTGGTCTCATTTGGACAACTATTTTGGGTTGTCAATGTCATGAACATTACTTTACATATTCATTTGTTAACTGCAGTACCATTCATTGTTTCGGACAGGGAATGGTTAACATCATTCATATAATAACCCACTAGCTGATTTACCTCGACTGGCGAAATGGAAAGAAAAACATCCACAACGTGTTTTCTATATATTAAGGTTTAAAAAAAAAAAACTCTTTGTTGTATTTATGGCAATATGAAATTCATAGCTCCTTCCAACGTGGCCTGTATGTATGAAAAAAAATGAAGCTTCTATTTTTGTAAAAGTTTAAAAAAATAAACAAAAAAACAGGATTCTTTTTCTTCGAAGACCAATGAGCAAACTTTAAGCCTTTTGATTTATTTGCTTTAATCAGCTGACCTCCTGTCTTTTTTATGTGCAGTGTTAATGAACACAACAAAACCCTCTGTGACACTTCAGTAATGGAGGTAGTGCGGCTGAACATAATGGCTTTCACCTTTTGAGTAATTTCTTCAACACCTCTCTCCTGCTCACATGTTGCTTTTTGCTCCATGCAAAAACAGAGTAATGCTCTTCAAAGAAAGAATGGCCTTTACGCTCAGTAAATGAAGCTCTTACCTCGACATGATTGGCAGCTGTTGGGTTAATGTTATAGCTTGTTGGCTCGTGTTGTAAATTTATGCACACAGTAATTGTGAATGCAAATTGAAGCAATCTGTGGTTGTAGTTTATTTGGCATATGTAAATGTTTCACCCTTGTGATCTCCTATATTAGGAAATCTCCACAGAAGCTTAGGTATATTTTCGATTCTTGTATTTAGATATGACTAGAGCAAAAGTACAGAATACAGCAAAGTGTAGTAACTGTTATCAAGCAGAATATTATCTTTTTTTTTTAGCCATCCTGCTAATTATGGAGTAACACAGAGTATGATAAACAGTTTTTAGCTGGATTTCCATTCCACTGGTAACGTCTTAAAATGATAGTGGAGGATTTGTTTTTTCTTCTAGGTGAATTTCTCTGAAAGCGATTTGTAATAGTTCCCCGACATGCAGAAAAATATGTTTTATTTGTGTGAATTTGTAGAAAAATAAATGTATCCATAGGGCATTGGGAGACTAAAAGCTAGTCAAATGGACCCCAGTTTTTGATGTATAGCAACTTTTTTTTTCAGCCATCTGAACTGGCAGTGTGCAGCAAGAAGTGTAAGGAGGGCAGGGCTATCCTAATTTATGTGCCATACAGCTGAGGAAATGTCGGGCACTACCTAGGGGTGGGCGATATGGCTCAAACATAATATCATGATATTTCAGAGCATTCTGACGATAACAATAAATTTTGCAATATAACAAAAAAAAGAAATTATGGTTAATCATTTGACAAAATTAATTTAAAAGGTTGCTTTGCAGTATTATATAAAAACAAAAAAACAGGTTAATTTTACTACAATTACTTTATTTAGTAAAGTATTCAGTCTCAAAGTATAAAAATAAAAAGTAAAATTCTCCTTGTTATTTAGATTGAAATAAGTCTACACAAAATATAAATAGAATAACAAAATCCATCCACAAGAAGCTAAAGTGCAGGTGCGAGTTCCCAAATAAAATGAAAGCGTAAGACCTTTTGAGCATAAATGTGAACATTCCAATCATAAATATGTGGCCTTTAAATGACATAACATTTCCCAAAACTTCCAAACCAAAGCTGAAAACAAATGAAGATGCTGCCTGAAAGGATTTCTAATCATTAGCAGAATATAGGCATCTACGTGGTTATCATCATTCATCCAGTTTTCAGATTCTTATTCAAGAACACAAGCCTGTTCACTGAAGCTGGCTTCAGTGCAGACCGATGACGGGTAACATTGTTCCTCCTGTGCTGAACAACCTTTCGAGGCTGCACTAGTGGCTTGGATGCACAGGTACTTTTTTGCGTACACGGCTAACCTGAGGAAAGTTAACCTCATGAATTTCCACCAGTTTAAGGGGATCACTCTCACTATCTTGCTGGAGGACAGTCTAGGTAGTTGTTTAACTCTGCTTGAATTCTCTCTCTTGGAGATGGTCCTGTTCCAGGTCGGTCAATTACTGCAAACCCTCTTAAAAAAGCTTCCGAGGCTCTTCTTTGGCAACTTTGGGCATCACTTGGGCCTGGAGTGTTGTTGGGCACTGAGCTCGCCTGAAGCTTGGTGGGGTGTTTTCATTTTTCCTCTATTCCTTGCAGGAATGATTCCATTTCGCGCTTTGACTGCTCTGACCTTGGTTAACCTGGCTCTTTTCTTGGTCCATTGTACCAACTGTGGAACTGTGGGTCGAGCATGGTTGCCAAATTCAGTGTTTTCCACAACCACTGGGTCTTCTTCATACTCGCTGTTCAAGTACTCCATGTATTGAGCTTTTTATGGGATTTTTGTCCAGCTCTGTGTCGTTCTCCTTCATGAGAGGAATGCTACTGTTGAACAGCTGAAGGACAGGCTTCAAGCATGAGATAGTACCATAGTTCTCAAGGCAGACAGGCATCAGTGAACTGCGACCAGGGAGGACCCCGGCTTTGCTCACAGATCCAGACCCTGTAGATCTTGCTATGTGGGGACCAGTGCCTTGTTGATCGGTCAGCAGCTAAGAGCTGGGTGATGGGCTTTTTCTGCTCAACAACCGGCGGATCATTTTCTGGTTTGGACCCCCATCTCGTGGGAGATTCAGTGATGAGCTTGAGTTGAGCTGTTCCCTCTCTTTTTTGAGCCTCCAGCAATGCCCGCTGCCTCTTCCAGCTGTTGGAGAAAGAACTCACAATCTTCTTACAAACTGCCACAGCTCTGTCAATCCTGGGATCCTTCATACTTCTCTCTGCATTATAGGTTGGGTAGGGGAGGAGAGACAGACAGAGAGATTGAAATCATATTTTTAATTTCACCATTATCCTTGCACACAAAATAAATTTAATTAAAAATTTTCATTTTTATTTCTTAAATGACTGTGAATTTATGAAATATTAGCCTTTTTAACATTTTGAGTGCAAGGTATAATCCAATCACGGTCCTTTCAAGTGAGATTCACACATTTTTATGTTTTTCAAAATATTAGTGATTTGCCAATATACGATTATTGGTGGACCTTATTGTTGGCAAGAACAACAATAAAGCATCCCACAGATTGTGTGGGATGCCTATCAATCCCACACAATCTGTAATTTATCCATGAATTTATTTTTCAATATTTTCGTAACATGTAAAGTACAGCTGTGGTGTTTGTATATCATCTAAGAGAAAGTAGTTAACATTATGTAATAATTCAGATACAGGTACATCATCGCAAATTATCGTGTGTTTTAATAAGACCATTTGTCAGATTAAAAGTATCTTTAGAAATAATCATTTAAAGCATAACTCATTTCCAACATACTTTACAGTTTTGTTATATATATATATATATATATATATCTATATTATATATAATATATATATTATAGATATATATATATATATATATATATATATATATATAGTTCACCAATTGATGTACAACTGTCATAATTTTTCTTAGCTGTAAGTGAAAAATAATCAATCATGATAATTAACAGAAATAAATGCTGGAAAATATCTGTCTGTTAGGAAGTAATCCATATAATTTGTTTCACTTAGTGAATAGAACTTACTGAATAAAAGATCTCTTCAAAAACCTAACTTTGTGACGCAGCCTGTACTTTGTTAACTTTATCATCTTAATAGCTTATGTAATTGTGGACTAATTGAAGGAAACTTACCGATGGCAATTTTGAGACGACCCCCCACAGTCGAGTCCAGTTATTCAGTCTGAGAGCTTTGACAACATTAGCACCGCTATCCGTCGTTATGCACACCTGCTTTTCTTCGTTGAGGTGCCAAGACTGGATTAACTCCTTTAAGCTCCCTTGTGTGATCCTCAGGAAAGTAGCTGGTCTCGAGGTTTGAGCTGCACAGTTCCCCAGTCGCTGCTAATATGGCACAGTCAGACTAAAAAAACTCTGCGGTCCTACTTGACCATAAATCGGTGGTCGATGCATAGTAATCCGCAGATGACCGTAGCGCTTGAACCTTTTTACGGTGTTCTTCATACATGTCTGGGAGTGCCGTTTTGGAAAAATGTTTCCTTTTTGGGAGGGTGCAGCGCGGGTCTAGTTTCTTAACAAGATGAGTGAAGCCTTCTTTCTCTACAGTTTAGATTGGCATCATATCTTTCCCCAAAAAAATACGACAGCTTTGGGGGTAATATCTTTCAGCGCTTGCTTGATTTATCATACGGGGTGCAGCTAGCGAGTGACTCGGCGATGCCATGCTGGACTAGCTTACGTTGTTTTGGTTGAGAAGTGTTAGCTGCCGAACTTTCCTCCCGGACTTTCAGACAATCCTGGTAAATATTCGGGTGCTGATGCTTGAGATGGTGAAATAAGTTTGACGTATTTCCCCATTTCGAAATTACAGGGTTCTTGCACTCTTCGCATATTACTGTGGTCTGTTGGGAATCTACTCGTTTGTATCCAAAATAATTCCACACCACTGAAGTACCTTGCATTCACCTTTACAAATTGAACATCGCTGCATGACCCTAGTGAGCATAATCCTCTGCGTGGTAGGGTGACGTATTTACGCCATGAAGTTAACATATCATGATATAATTTATTTTCCCGGGCAATTTCTTTTTACCGGTATTATCGTGAATGATATGATATGGCCCAGCCTTAGCACTACCACACTTTCTCTGGCAACTCATAAAGATTTTTAAACCACTGGAATGATGCATAAGAGCAATGTTGCACTATGGAGCAACCAACTGAATATGCATATGACTGTTCACCTAGTGGAGTTGGGTTAGGGTTAGGGTTAATGGTTGCTTGGTTTCACAATTTTTTTTTATCCCAGAAATTGACATGTAAAAATGCTGACAATTTGGCTGTAAAGTCACAAAATTTCAAAGTAGGTTTCAAGATGTATCTTTTGCTATTGTAATTAATAAGGCATTGGCAAATACATGAGACTTTTGTTTTCAAAACTCAGTAGGTCTTAGATGTGCCTTGATTCAAACCATATGCCGAGTACACTTGAGCAGTTCACCCCCCACCCCCTACATCAACAGACACAGCTGGCCAGGAGCCCGTGATCTCATAGCATGACATATTTGCCATGTTTTGTTGCTTTCATCAGCCTTGTTGAAGCCTCAACTCTTCTAACAATTATTATTGCTGACGAATTACCTTCATAATTGGTTGCAGTCAAGCTTTGCTTAAAAAACAAAAAAAGTAATTGTGGCAACTATTGGAGATTTCCAAAATCTGTGCTGGCATCGTGGCAAATGAGAATATCTGTAAAACTGCCAACTGAATGTTATTTATTGTTGCTGTGTCAGCAGTTTTTAGACCCTCGTGTGAAGTTAACATGGGAATTACAGCCCACAACCACAGTGATGTGGACATAGTGAGTTACACCCTTAACTGCCCACACTGCTCATCCTTAACACACTGGGATATTAAAGTTTGTTTTACTCCCCTCATCTACAGCAAAGCAGCACAATAGACGCATGTTATTGAATTCATATAATGTGAGATATTAGGTCATACATCTTGATTGTCTGTTTATATTGCCACATAAGTCCTCTTTGGTCTGAGAGAAAATGAAGTTGAGGCGTGGATAATGTCGGCTCATAGGCACCTGTGTCCTGACCACTGAAGATATGAAATAGATAAATAAATAAATGTTTTATATTGTCTCCCCTGGTCAGCTCGTCTAATTTCCTAGATTCATCTGAGCATGCTCACACATCTGCTGCACGCTATATCCTTTCCTTTCAAGACAATAGATGACAACCTTCTTGTCAGTACAGAGTTTTTTTTCAGCCAATGAAAGTAATGAGGTTAAGCTGATGGGGAAGGGACTGGAAAGATAACTTAATTTGTGCGCTGACTCCAGTGAACGAAAGGAAGGTGAATAAGTGAAGAGAGATCAGACGCAGTGTAGGTGATAAAGACGAAAACAAGCCGCAGACCAGGATATGCAGGCACCATCACTCCTCTTGCTCTGTTCATGCTCTTTAAAAAATTGAAAACAATTTCAAGTCTTGAAAATTACTATTCTCATATCTGCAGGCCAAGCAGAGGAGTTTTTACAGAAAACAGGAGCCCACCTGGAACAATTTAATCCTGAATCTGTTTTCAACAAAGAGCTTGTACTTAATCGTTTCAGCGTTATGTTGAGTGCCTTGCAAAAACATTCATACTCCCTTGACATTTTTACATTCCAACAATAAATCTAATATATTCTATTAAGATTTTGTGTGATGGACCAACACGAAGAAGCCTATACCTGTGAAACGCAAAAACAATGACGCATGGTTTTAAAATCAAACAAAAAAATCTGAATAGTTTTGTGTGTATTTGCATTACATAACATCCAGTCTGCCTTCAAAAATGGAAAGAGAATGGAACAACTACAAACTTACCATGAAGGCCTGAGACTGGGGCAGAGGTTCACCTTCCAGCAGATTAGGGACCCTACAAATAAAACCGGAGATGCAATGGAATTGTTCAGATCAAACCATATTCACATGTTGGAAAGCATCATTCCAAGTCCAGACTTAAATCTAATCGAGAGTGTTCACAAATGCTGTCTAGCTTGACTGAGTTTGAGCTATTTTCTAAACATTTCAATCTCCAGATTTTCAGAAACTAGTAGGAGCATGCATCAAAAACCTTGCAGCTATATTTGCAGCGAAAGATGGTTCTACATAGAATTGACCTAGGTGGACTGAATACATGTGCATCCCACGCTTTTCAGATCTTTATTTGAATAAATTTTTAAATCCTTGTATCATGTGCCTTTTGCTTCATTAATGTGATTCTTTGTGTTTGCCTGTTAAGCATACTGGAGTCTGTGTCTGTAACGTGAGGAAATGAGGAAAAATTCAAGTACCTAATGCTGAGGTGTTTATTTTAGCTATCGATCAAGTCTAATAAAAGGAGAATAATGGCCGCAAACACAACTCTATTTTTGTTACTGAAACATTCTCCATAAATATGAACCTCAAAAAACAGAACATCATTTAACCTGTTCACCCCGACTGTGTGGTGTTTGAATTTTGTTTTGTTTTGGTTTAAATAAAAATAAATCACACATAGTAACAGTTGCAATATTGGAAACACTTGGAAAAAATATTATTTTATGTCTTACCTTTACACAGGTACCAAAAGCTTGCATGTAGACCTTTTTATAACTTTGGAGCTATACTTGATTTGTCATGTATGTAACTTTAGGCGGAAATTGCTTCTAAAGCCCTTAGGTCACTAATTGCCGACAGTGAAACTCCTATTATTAGACTCATTATACATATAGTGAAATATTTCAAGCCTTTATATCTTCTAAATTTGATGATTTCCAGATGAAAAAAATTAAAAATGCACTGTGCCAGAAACGTTTTGTTGTTGCATAACAAAAAGGCTAACATATAAATGTAATGGCCATATTATGACCCACACAACAATGAAAGACTGCTGACAGATGTCCAGAAGACAGTCGTGGACCTCCTCCAGATATAGGGTAAGATACAGTAGGTTATCGCTAAAGAAGCTGGTTGTTCAGAGTGCTGAATCCAACCAGATTCATTCTTGGAGAAGAAGGAAAAGGTGTTGTAGGAAACGCTGTACCAGGAACTAGTATAACTAGGGCCTTAAGAGGATTGTCGAGCACAATCCATTCAAGTATTTGGGGGAGCTTCACAACGAGTGGACTGAAGCTGGAGTCAGCTCGTCAAGAGATACTACGCAGGGACGAATCCTATTGTCATATTCCTCATGTCAAGCCACTCATGAATCAGAAACCAGGTCAGAAACATCTTACACTAAGTGTGCATAAAGAATTAGCGGTTGGATTAGGGTGATACGGTTTGGGTCATTATTTAAGCACTCACTATTCTTTGGGCAATGCAAAGTCCTTTTAAATAAGTTCCAGCATTGGTGGGGTGTCTTTCTGATGAATCAGCGCTCTGTTTGCATAACACTCTGTGAACCTGCATGTTGTTTGTTAGCCTGAAAGGTTCCACTGAAGCAGAATGATGGGATGGCAACAAGCAAACCCCCCCCTTCCCCCCAGATTGTCACTTATTCTCTTTTGAATTGGTTGGGAAGCATGACAAGTGGATGCAATATTATCAATGGCACTTAGAAAGTTCGAAAACCCAATTCGCAGGCCGAGAACAAATGCACGAAGATGTGAAAAAAAGAGTTTCAGATTTGGATGAGAATGCCCTTGCTTTTTAATGGACCACAGTGCAGTTTTTACTTCCTAAGCTATCAAACCTGGATGGCAGCACATATTTCTGTTGTCCTAAAAACACTGCAACTGACTCATAGTAACATTATAAAGCTGCCCCTTTTGATTCACATGTTGCGCCACCTGCTTCTTTGAGCCAGCACTGTCAATGTTGGTCTGACCCTGACTAACAGTGCTATCACTGAGAGGCGACAGAGTATTCCCACGAGCCCTCATGTTAAAAAGCCACAGTCTGGAAACATTTCTGCAGGCGGCCTTTCCAAGCAGAGACAGATTTGTACATGGGACTACTTGTGGTTTTGTGTTATAGCTGCATACAAACTGAGGACAGATGTGCTTGGATTCCCCTCACCACCACCACCAACTCCTTCCATCCCTGTGATTGTTGATTCCCTTCCTCCCTCCTTCCAGTTTCCTTAATCTGGGAGTCATTGTGTCTAGAATAAAGCACAGCTGCACAGATCCCCTCTCTAAAGCCATTCAGTTCAGCTGATTACATCGGAGTAAAAGGGCTCTCAACTCGCATAGTCCACTTGCAAAGCCTCACTCCACACATGGTAATGCTCAGCAACCCAACATGCATATGAGACAGACTATTCCCATACTGGACTGATGCCAAGATTAATCATTGCCATCTGATGTTTTGTTTAGACGGAGAAGCGTTATGATGCAAAGACTGCAAATATCAGTTTTTATGCGCACAGATTTTAGAAATCTAGCTCATTCTTTATCATTTTTAACTGTTAAGTGCTACTGCAGCACAAATCTGCTACAGATGCAGACCTTTGAAACTCAAACATTTTGTTTTGCCTCTATATTTTTCCAGTTCTTTTTAGATTCTAATGTTGCTTAAGCTAAATCATAAGAATGTGAGATTTCTGTACAGTTGGGTAAGGGCCGGTATGTTGTTCTAACGATAGAATCTTGTGTAAAAATGCAATGTTTTCACAGTATTTGAATAAAATTTTTACCAGGGTTGTTAACATTATCCATTTCAATATAATAATTACTTAGGAAAAAAACGTTTTTACAGATCTTCATTTATGTCAAAACCTATATTAAGTGAGCTGTTCTCATCTCCCTGAGTTGGCACACAAAATTGCACAACAGGGCTGCAGACACACAGATGCTTAGCCACTCTCCTCCCTTGTGGCTTAGTTGAACAGTGAAAGCAGATCGAAAAAGTGTGCTGTTGCTGAGAGTTAAAAACTACTGTAACATAACTTACATCCGGAGAAGAGCCTTTATATAAATCCCAAGTTCTACAGCAGTGAAGTATGAAACACCCCGGGCCGCCAAGAACAATATCTGTTTCAGTATGAGTTACTTAACAATAACGCCAATGCTCCTCTGTTCAGTGGTAAAGTAGTTGGGGAGCTACTGCTTATGAAAAAAATATTTACCTTTAAACATTTGGAACAAAATCATTCTAAATCATCCAGGGTTGTGGGTAAAATTCTGAAAGTTGTACAATGAAAAGACAAACCCATACTAAAGTTTCTTTTTTATAGACAGCTGACTGTCCTCGTAAAACATACATATTCAAAGCACTTTTTTTTTTTTTTCTGTTGCGTTTGTGGTTTCATGTTCAGCCTTGGGATACAGAGATTATTTGCTTTGCACACATCGATTTTACTCTTGCAGTCAAAGAATAAACCCTGCTTTCAGTCGACTTAGCTTATCTATTTGAGCACAAACTACATGTGGGGGGAGGGTCACTCAGGTCAAAGTGAGTTAGCGGTCAGATGCATGTAAGCTATGGATTTAGCTTTTCAAGAATCAACCAAGAACAAAGAAGGGAGAAAAATAAGCTTACTTGACATATTAACAAAGTGTTTGTATATTCATACAAAGAGCTTCCAAGCTTCTCTGTTTGCTTTCTTCCTACATTAACAAGCTGTCGTGTGTCTGAAAAGCCATGCATGTGCTAATGTAAAAGCTTCTGAGTGGAACATTGGACTCGTCTTTAATCTTCCTTCTGTTGGTTTTTCCATTTTTATCTTAAGTATTGGATAATTGCATTCTAAGCTGAATCTGGCACATATTGATTCAAATGTGGAATTGCAGATGTAGATTCTATGTATGTTGGCAGCTGGCCCAAACCTTCTCTTTAAAGTTTCTTCATGTCATCAGTGTCCAGAAGATGGATTTTTCTTGCCTTTTTTTTGCACCTCTTTTTGATTCCAGTAAACCAGCGATCCATGGTGTGGTTTGATTAGCTCTTATAAAGGTAAAGGTGTCTCTGAGAGATTGATGTGATGTGTGGTGTAGGGCAAGTGAGTGAAAGGAAAATATAGCTAAGCAGTTGTTACCATCATGAGTTATTTCATTTGGTTTACTCCAAAAAGCTCATCTAGATGGATTCATGTTCTGCCATTTAAATCTAGAAGGTAAACCAGTTAGCTCATCATTACACATTTTGACAATTTACAGTTGGGTGTCAGAAAAAAACTGAAACAGAATTCTGAATGTTTTCTTTGTTGCGTGCAACTCAAATAATTTTTTCTTTAGCTTGAGAGACACAAAGGGCAGCATAGATCTTGCATTATAGTCTCCTCCAGAGACTGCCAGCCTCATCTTCCTTTGTCTGCCGCTTTTGTTTCCTGGCCAAGCAGGATTCACATTCCTCCTCTGTTTTCTTTTCATACCCTGACTTCTCTAAAGCAAAAAGCAGAGAAGGAATTCCATGGGCCTTCTTTTTTAACTGTAGAAATGTGGTTCGTTAACTGACTGCATGTATGAATTATGAAGATACGGGTTCAAGCCCATATGCATCTCCAAAGAAAATAAGTTAAAATGACCAAAAATAGTAAGGTGTGTGCGCACGGATGGTTAGGTTGGTGATTGGATGCAGTGAACTGTGTCAGTCTTTACCTGAGCTTCTAATTTGCATTTGTGCTTGATTGACAGCAGAGCTATGCAAAACATATTAAAGCAAGCGGTATATACATCAGGCTTTTTTTTTTCATTAGCAGTCACTTGCATGTACATTAGTATTGAGTCATCACTGATGGGGAATATGGTTGCAATTTATTTTGAATAAGCACGTGTTAATCACATTCATCCGGGGTCCATCTCTCAAGTGTCAGTTTTTGCTTGCAGTAGATCTGAGCTGTTGAATGAGTGAAGTGTGGAAACCTAGATTTTTCTTAAAATACTCTTCCTGAATACTAGATGAGGTATTACAAAAATTAAAATGGCAACATCAAACACTTCAATAGATAAAGGCCAGAATAATGTGGTAAAACTGCCTGTTCTGTTTTTTTTAATACATATTTTAAAATTTCATTTGACAAATCTATGGCAATGGGGTGTAGTAAAACTCCTTCAAAAACTATTATACAGTTATGCAAATATTCTGTCTCCATAATTACTTACAAACACTTCACTACAATATTAGAAAAAACCCTGATATTTAATTGTTAAGTACAAAATGATGATGAAATGGGTGCTATGGTTCGGCATATAGGGGTTAATTGGCCTGCAATGTGGTTTTAAAAAAAAACAGGAGATCTAAATTGCTATGTAAGCATAGCTTATCTACCAAGTAGATTGTTCTACAGCTTTCAAGACTCGGTGCAATAATAATAATTACTCTACATTAATCAAGTTAATGGGTAAAAATGACATTACAATACCTAATATTATGACAAGGTAAACAAAGTACAACATGTCTTGTAAGGTGAGTTGAAGTAAAACACTTCTAATTGGTTGCACGGATGGCACCAGCTATGAGTTGTTTATCATGTTATGGCACTGCTTTCATCTGAAGAGCTAAAGGAACTCAGAGAAAACTTCAAGGAAGTGGAAACTATAAAAAAAAAAGCAATGACAACAACCACCACCAGAATAATACAGCATCTATCCAGTTGCTATTACTCAAAAGCAGACTTTGCTGCACCCAAATCTGTTTTTAATTAATTTATAAAACTTGGCTAAATACAGCAAGTACAAAGAGAGCATGACCCAAATCCTGTTATTACTAAGAATATACTTGAGACTGCTGGATTTTTGTGTAAACCACCCTTTAAAACGATTACGGGTACATTTTAAGTCTATTGGGATTGAGCATTGTAGAAGATTGGTGTCCTTAGGTATTCTAGCTTGCATCTCGACATAAAAAAAATCTAACGTGGCAATTGGTCAAATGACAACCCAGAGACTTTGGAATAAGATGCCATTTGTGCTGTCTATATAAACAGAACACAACTTCCTCTTCTGCCTAGTTGTTTTTCTATTTTCCATATGTGTAGCAGGTTTTATTTATGCTCTTATTTATTTCCTAGTTATGCAGGCCGTCTCAACTTCCACTCACCTGTGAATGTGTGAACACAACTCATTAAAGAGACGACGGGAAGTGGTGGATATAAATCTGAATATTATTCTCATCCTGTTACACCTCATTGAATTTTGACTATCTTTACCATCATCTTTATTCTGGGGGATTACTCGTGTTGTGGTATTGACCACAATGCAATGAAAGCGTAAAGGTGTCGGGGGAGGGGATACCGACGTAGTGCATGACGGTCATTACTCACATCAGCTGAATCCGTCCCCTTTCAGCATTAAATGAACTCCTCATCAAGTGCTGAGACAAGAGGTTAGGCAATTTGTCAGAATTTAATCACATTCTAATAAACAACAGTGCTAATCTTATCAAAACTGATAACGTACAAATAGGTTCCTCTGTGATCAATCTCCCGGGAAATGGCGTTCATTTGCAGAACCTTTGTCCGGTGCAAATCAAAGTTTTAATTAAGTGTGTAGTTTGTTGTCTCCCAGTAAAGATCATGTTTATCTGATAATTGTCTTGGAGCGTGTTCAGTGTATTTTAATTTATTATGTTCATATACCGAGATAAAATGCAATGTGACTGTATTCAATGTCAAAGTCTTATTTATGCCGTTTTTTGTCTTAGATGGACCAACTGTTCAGACTGATTTTATCTGATAAAACAAAATAGACTCTGCTTCCACAGAAATATTGTTTAATAGCCTTAAAAGTCTGGAGTTTTTTTGCAGCAGTTATAAAAGCTTGGTATTCTTCTTCACATATACCAGTAGTATCAGATTTTTCACATTCTCTTATGCTACTCCTGTAGAATAATTTATCAGCTGTTCATGCTGCCTAATCCCAAAACGAGGCCATTTGTTAATTCTTTGCTGCATGCACAGCCAATATGTTAGTGGTCAGGATCTGATTGATACAATATGTTCCCAGCTTCAGCTAAACCCTGTAATGCTATTGCACACACATCTGTTTTGCCCCCACCACATTCTGACCACATGCTTGCTTTTCTTGTGTTTTAAGCATAATTCTATATTTCTGAAAGAGATGTCTATATTCGCAGGCTGTTAATGCTGCATCAGGTACTTATTCGCTTAATTATTGTCCTGGAAAACAATAATTGGTACAGTTCTAGACACAAACCTGCATTCCATTCCTACAGTTCCTTTTAGTGAAGAAGAAACACCTCTTCACCTGCGATTAAAAAGTCTTGCAAGACCTGGTGAAAATGTCAGGAGAGGTTATCTCATCCCTGGTCACCGGCTGTTTTTCTGCCTCTTTGATTCTCGTGATGGTATTTATACACAAATGATCAAGGGGAGGCACTAAATAGCTTTGAGTCTATGCTTTGGAGATCAAAAGACCCCAATAATGTCACGTTGCAGGTTGCATTGAGGCACTTTCGGTGCCTGGTCCTCGTGAGCAGCCTCTTCAGAAATCATCAGCTCAACTTGAAACCACAGACATGGGGGCTCATGGTGACAAGCTAATAAACTATTTGGCTGCTTTCCTTGAAGACTTTTCTTTAGCCTTTTTAGTATTAACCTCCAAGTAAAAGATCAAGGAATGTATCACCTGCTCTGTCATCTAATTTAGGCAAAGCATTTTTTAATGTCTCCCACACATTACCATATTGAAACAGATTGTTCCATTGCAAATAAGTTCAGGATTCTGAATAATTTGAAAGGACAAAAATTTTTTACTCTAAACGGTTGAGGTTTTTGTTAAAGCAAAATAATGTACCCTGGGTGATTTATGGTTTATATCTTCCCCCAATCAGAGCCTCAGGGATGAGGTTTAACTTTTTGTCCTGCTGAAAATGCCTGAGATAGCACTGTAGCGACCCCATGGCATTGCTGTGATGGATGTACAGATCACTGGAGCGTTGTCTAAAATTAGTATTATTGTTGTGCTGGACTTGAGCAAGGGCTTACTAGGGCAGTAGTTCAGGACCCCGAGATTTTAGGACCCCCAAAACAGTTTTTTTTTTTCTTTTGGCTTTTTGTAAGAATGGATCGCTTGCAAACTCTGTATTTTCAGTTATTTTATAAACTTTTAAGTTTCCAAGGAAAAATTGGAGTTTTAGATTTGTTTCGTCTTTTTTGTAAACAATAACTTAACCCTGGATTTTCAACTAGGTCAGATGTGTTAACAGGCTTTCAGAATATGCTCCATGTCAGCTTATTTGTTTTTGGTTTATTTCTGTGACTGCCTAACATCACTTCATACAGACCTGAAATAGTTAATTTAACGTTTAGGGTCATGTTTTTGCATTGTCTTTGTATAGATGATGGCTTTTGTAGATCATTTTGGCAAAAGTGTGTTTTCATGCAGACAAGGCCTAAAAAACATAAAGTTGAAGTGATTCCTATGAGAATACTGTTATATCTGTTATATCCTTTTACACATCCATATAAAAAACCCCAGCTAATTTAGCTCATTTAAGACGAATGGACATAGGTTTTAAGTGTTTCTTTTAAATCACTAAGGCAGTGGAAAAGTGTAATGGAGATGTAACATATTGGCTGGTAACTGTCTTTTTAGCTTTATTGGCCCAGACTGATAAATGAGTGGTCACAAACTAAAATATCTGATCTTTTTTCAATTGGTGAATACACCATACTGTAGTGCCACTGGATCACAGTATGAACAAAACTCTTTTTTTTTTTTTTTTGGGAAATTTTAACTGAGGAAGGAAGACTCAAAGGTGTTCAAACCTTTACCACCTGAATTTATTTACAGTTATATAAACAAATAAACTGTCATCAAGCTAATTCTAAATTAAGTGGAGATTGTAAATTTGATCATTCATCTTCTATACCGCTTTTCCAGAGTGGGTCACGGGGGAGCTGGTGCCTATCTCCAGCAGTCTACGGGCGAGAGGCAGGGTACACCCTGGACAGGTCGTCAATCCATCGCAGGGCAACACGGAGATATACAGGACAAACAACCATGCACACACTCATTCACACCTAAGGGCAATTTAGAGAGACCACTTAACAGTCATGGTCTTGGACTGTGGGAGAAAACCAGAGTACCACGCATGCAGGGGGAGAACATGCAAACTCCATGCAGAAAGATCCCCGTCCGGGAGTCGAACCCTGGACCTTCTTGCTGCAATTATATTCGGAACTAAGATACACTTTTAGCAGATGACAGTAAGGCTGAAACTCCTGTTCTAGTGATGCTAGCTACAATGACAGTTAAGCTGTCTTTAACATCTTATAAGACAGAAACTGGCTGCAGCCGAGGGGTCCCACATCTTCCTAAATCCCACCCTGAGTATCACAGTAAATGGTTAGCAGGGATTACCCATTTAGTACAGAAACAATTGAAATGTATTCATTTAGTATACCTAAACCTGGTTTGTTCTAGTTTTACTTTAGTTTTTAATCCTAAATCATCCCTGGCTGTTCTTTAGTCTCGTTTGCACCATCCATTTCATGTAGACTGATTAAAATTTAAAACCTAGAAGATTTTTGTGAGGTTTGATTATGCTGTATATTCCTATATTATAAGCCTATTTCAAAGTCTTATTTTTATATTGTATACTTTCACCTATTTAATATATTCAGGCAACCACTTAAATACATTCCAATATACATGTGGTTGCTTGGTGGTTGACATCTTGGAAGTACGATCATTATGATGTTTCTCCAAAGCCTGTGCATCAAGTCGCTCGTCTCAATAACCCGCAGAACAAATTCCTAGTAGCTATGCACTGATAACTGCAGAAGGATGTAGCTTAGCCTTATCAGTTCTTGGCTCCAGTGGCACGTTAATCCACACAATGCCCGACTGTCAGCGTGATGGAAAACAGAATCATTTTGTTTACTCAACAAAGCCCTTAAATAATTGTTTCCCCCTGCTGTTCATATAAACTATAAACCCAAAGAGGCTGCTAATTTTCAAATGACAAATACTGCTTATTTAAATAAAAGGGGGAAAAAACACATTTTCTGTTAACAAGCACTGTTTTGCAACAGCAATGAAAGGAATTTGGGAAAAAACCTGTATGGGAAGATTATAGTGGTGGAATGAAAAGGATAGATCATTTTAGGTTGGCAAAGATGTATCTTTTGTAGGCAATTCAAGGAATCTTGGCTTGAGGAAGGCTTCTGGATAAAGTGACTGTACCCCTTAGGAACAAAAGTATCAATATCCAAATGTTACTTGAAAAATGTCTGTCAAGCAAATTAGGAATGTTTGTCTTTAGTTGGACCCAGATTGCCATACCCTGAATGCATACAAAATCTGTATTTGGTACAGACCAAGCAGAAAAGAATAAAACTGGTATTTATGGTGCTTATCTTCCTCAGTTTTATAATCATGTGTGTGTTTGTGATAAGCAGCATAGTGTCAATATGTTTTTGAGAGCCTTTCCAGAATTGTCCTACAGATCTAGCAGCTTTAAGACGGAAACAAAGTGCTCGGGAAATGGTCACTACAACCAAGTTAGGGAAATGAGCCAACTGCTTGTTTTATTTTTAAGCACTGATGTTATTCTTCTTTAGCTTTCTTGATTGGTAGCGGTACTGCAAAAAGAACAGATACTATATATTTTTTCATGCAAATCCCCCCTGCATATTGTATGTCTGTCTATAAATGCATGCGCTTGAAGTGCCCTGCCTTCAAGTGTTCAGGCTGGTAAAATTAACCATCATCATTCTCAGATTAAAGCTCGGGCTACAAACTGTTCACTGTCTCTAAAGAATATGCTATTTATGGAAAATAGGACTATACCTTCATCGTATCTTTGCATCCTGGAGTCTTTGTTTAGCGAGACATATTCGGTTGTCAAACATAAGTCACTCCTTTATTTTTCAGATGGAATGCAATAAAAAGAAGCACACTTGAAGCAGTTTTAGAAAAATGTCTTCAATTAAGAGCAATAGGACAAATTATGTTACACAATGGTCTTATTTACAAGCCCTACAGCTGTGAAATATGCTTTTATAATGATAGCCTTTATAAAAAAAAAAACCCTGCAATGGGAAAAAAAAACCCAAAACATGCATGAGCAATTACGCATAGCAAGCAGCAATATTACTTTGTGTTCCATTAGCACATTGCGCATTTAGCAGTTCATGCAATAATTGGCCGATTACAGGATATGCTGTTGGGGATATTTTTTTGTGGTTTGCACTAAAAGTCTCTACACAGATGGAGAATGCTGACAGTAATTTGCCGTGTTCTTCCTAGTTTTGAACGAGCGTTGATTTTCATATCACAGTAGTTTGAATTGAGAGACCACAGAGCAAGATCCATTGGGGCTCAACAGGATTGTATAAACAGTGGTGCTGGCTTGGATGTCATTCAATTTGAGCCTTTACTTCATATTGCGTTGTATCACTGCCAGGTTCAAGCCGGCTCTGCTAACCCCGGTCAAATTCATTTGTGAATTATGCATTCAGTCCAGGGGTGTAGAACGATTTGCTAGGGCTAGGTCAGGAGATTGACACCCGAGTATTTGCACTGGTATGCGTATATCTGCAGCTGCCAGTGAAACACCTATACTGGGTATTTCTCAGCTGTCAGTGACCTCACTTCTCAAAAGAACGATGGCATACTGAGATAAACTCACATGAGAGGTTTTAGTCTTGTCACATTAACAGCACATTAGAGGAAGTTCAGTGTGCTGGCTTCCAGCAAGTACAGTTGGCAGGCAGGCATTAAAGATGAGATTCTGGAACATTTGCTTTGCCTCTGTGGAGTTGGAAGAGTGTTCCCCAAATGAAATGTCTTCCCCCTCTCCCCTTTACCCCGGAAAACTATTTGTGTCTGTCTGAGTTAGAGGTATCACGTGATGTACAGACAATAGAGAGGCGCTCTCGGACTATGGAGAGGTTACAGGGTTTTTTTGTGTTGTATGGCAAGGGAGGGCTTGGGATGGGGATTGCATCCAAGCTGTGAATGGGATCATTGAGTTGGAGGTAATTTTGGGCTCTGGTTCAGGGCATTAGTTGGACAGTTCTTTCTGCTGACACGCCTGTTTCCCCCTCTTGCTCCCTTTTTTTTTTTTTTTTACCCCCACCCCCTAGCTCTTCTCTGTGCTGCATCGGCATTTCTGCCCAAATTGAGCCCTTATCGTCCTGCCCACGGTGACGTTTGATAGGGTGTGGCAACCAAGATCACTTTCCACCATTTACCTTGGGGAGCCTCTTCATCTGGAGATTGATGACCTGCAGCTGAGTCACACTTTGCATTTCTGTGGTGTTATAAGCCACCAGAGGCTATCTGAAACATGAATATATGTGTGCAGGACATTCCTATACATTATCATTGTAGCTGCTGGCAGCTTGTGATGTTGTGACTGTAGAAAAGCCTCTCAAAAGGGAGCAGGGCAAAAATTTGTGTGCATTTTCAACCTCTAGAAAAGAAACTGGCCATATTTTTGGTTGCGTATTTAAGACCAGTGGACGTATGTTGTTTTAAATATTAAGCTTTTGATTACCATGGCAGTGGTAAATTAAAACTGGGTTTTTTGTTATAGAGATGCAATCTGAAATTGGCCGGTGACTGAAATCATCAAATTTCCATGAGCAGTGACCGGCAAGCTGTAAAATTAAAAAGCGATTGCAGTAAAAATGATTTGCAGTAACAACTCTCCTGGGTGGAAGTTGTCACTGAGGGAAGAAGAATCAAAGTTGGCTGCTTTCAGTATCTAGGAGGTGTTTAAAAATTAAGCCAGAGGAAACGCAAAAAATGTAAGAAACTGTTTAATAGGAACTATATTTTTGACAGGTCAAGATATTCATTCAGGCTATGAGACAAAGTGAGATTTTCAGCAGATAACAGAAAGGCTCAAAGGTGCTCTGTTATATTTTTAGCTTGCTGCCATTGTTATAGAACTTGCTGGAGTGTCGGCAGTCTTTTGGAAATCTTGGAGTTTAAGCGTCTACATTTTCAAGGGAAGACACATGGGTACTGCTGTTTTCAGAATGCTAGCTATGCTTGCTATGCTAATGTATTTTATCTTATAAAGAATTAATTGCCACTCAGTGCAAGGAGGCTAGAACAAATGAGCTATATTCTGTTTCTATATCGTCATATATTAAAAAAGGAATCAGCTAAAATCTAAATTGACAGGTTATTGTTCTACATAATAAAATCTAATAAGCCAATCAATACCCATGCCTTTTTGTAAGACTTTAATTGATTTAAATAGTGTTTTTGTTGGACGTTATGAATATATATATAATTGCCAGCTTCACTCCTGTTTGCAGAAAATCCTTTTCTTAAAGATGCAGTCAAGATTGTCTAAAACTATGCCCACTTTGAAAATTGTGAAGCTCCCTAAATTTTCTGACAGCCTTCTGCTGCAATGTGAGTTATTTTGACAGTCCCTTATTCTGTATTCTACCTCCGTCTGAGTATCTGCTGCTGACTTGAGATGGCGGGTGATTGCCTGAGGGCTTTGAGCTTACAGGCACCTGGTTTTAAAGCCAGACCAAAAGAGAGTCATTTATATGATGTCAGTGTTGCCAGGTTCAAAGGGGGGGGGGGGGGGGGGGGGAGGGGGGGGACTAATTGGTCAAGGGTAATTTAACTGAAATAGGCAGTAAGGAGATGGTTTATATTAAAGGTATTATAGGCTAAAAGAAAGATGCTGCCATTTTCCATTTCTATTGTTGGAACTTTAGCTTTATAACATTAATTCTGTGTGCTGTAAGGCAACATCTTGGCCGAATGGCAGTTCTGTGTAACCTGCGGGTTGTTATGCAGGAAATGCTTTAAAGTTACCCACATCACTAAAAAATGTTGTACTTTCAGGATGTGGTGCAATTGTGGTTTTCCTCAGACCCCAAAGTGGACGGCTATATCTTTTCCTCAAGCTCAGAGGAACCAAAAGTATCTGCTCAAAGAAGATAAAGCGCCCACATTCACAAGCTTTTTTTTTTTTGTTTGTTTAGTCTCACATCTACTTTAATAATTCATGAGAGCTTCACTGTAGCCTTCATGTAAATGATATATGGTAACATTATGGTCTTTCTAAGCAACACAACAGAACATTCCCGCACATGCAATGAAGCTGCTGAGGTGTTTGTGCACTTGATGCTATGCGCATATGCAGGAGACACACGTCTTGTGTTGCACTGTCACTCAGTCATCGCATAAAGCGATGTTGTACCCCTGCCGCTGTGGCACCCGTGGGACACGAGTCCCCAAGAGCCACCTGTCTGCCGTATCTGGATGTGTGCTCCCTGAGTTTTGGATTTTTGTGCACTCTTGTTTATGAAAAAATATCAAACACCAATCTCGTATCTCAAGGAGTCGAGGACCGTAGTTATCCGTGGAAAACATCCCGGAATGTCATGGGGGACAAAACTAGCATGCAATAGCCTTTGCAGAAGCGGAAAAAAGAAACCCTTCCAGCATTTGACATGTTAAAATATTCAAAGTTTTCTTTTTATTTAAAGCTTTAGACTGCAAGGCATTCACTGTTGTTAACTTCACTTTTTAAATGTATTGTTTTCACTGTTTTATATACATTTAATAGTCCTTAAGTAGCACACTTCCTATTTTACTTTACTATTTTACTTTAAGTTTTTTCTCCTCTCTTTCTCCTCCACTTCACCAGTGTTGAGCAGTACCTTTGGGCAACAGCTTGAACTGAATAATGTATAAGCGGGAAGAAGAATCGGAAAACGTTTGTGGGCTTTCTGTCTCACTAATTCTCTTTCGGTCCTTTTGTCTACATTCCCAGCTTTTCCCTGTTTGTCTAATTTTAAACCAAAATCCTTCTGTCACTTTCTCTTGCAGTGAAGTTTGTCAGCTGTGGCCGAGGTGGTCTGGTGCGGTTTGAATGCAGCAATCCATCCGACTTTCGGATAGAGGGTGACGGAGTAGTTTACGCCGCAAGGACTCTTCAGCGCATTCCAGTCCCTGCATCGACCTTGCTGATCAAGGCGGTAGACACCACCACTCAGCAACAATGGGTGACACAAGTCAAGATGATGCCTCCCACACAGGTGAATAATCCTAGTTTCTCTGTAACGTTCTCTTGTTTGTTTTTTTGTGCCTGATATTAATGCTCGAGAAATGCAAAACGATCATTTCTGCCCTTACAGCAAATAATGTATTTCATGCCTGCTGTACGTTCACAGATGACTGCTTCCTTGAATTAAAGCAGTTGTTCCACGAGACAGGATGGATGCTTGCTTAATTAGAACTGAATGTGTTAATTTACCAGAAGCGCAAATGTTATATGGGCATGGCCAGTGAAGGGTAAGATCGGATGCAGAATAGCTTTAAGTAAAGTTTAACTCTAGGTTCCAGCTTTATCTTCCAGAGGAGAGCACACCTGTTTGTAAGCGACAGAATATGGGAAGCATCTGTGTGAGCTGGGAAAGCTGCTCATCTATTAGTTTCTATGGCCATGTAGTATTTTACATGTCAGCATTGTATTTGGCTGAGGATGAGTGGAATTTGACCAAAAAAAGCCATGTTATGTCTGTCTGCGCTGAAGCTTAGAAGGAACACTGCAGCTAAATGCCTTTAACCTCACTTAAGGATGGTGGAGATCTGAATATGCCCATTTAGCAATCTCTGCAGGGGCAACGGTACACTTAAAAGTACAGCCAGGCTGATTTCAGTTGTGTAATACTCTATTCTCACACTTTCTAAGGGGACAAATGTAGGCTTTTATTTGCATAAGCTTAATCGTAAATTATTGGCCTTGTGGTGTCTTAATGAGCAAAACCCAATGCTAGAATCTTGCTTGCTTTTACAAAGTCCAATGTGCTTTCTTTAAGCCTGCTACACAAACGTGGCTGTTTTTGATTGAACTTTACAAGAAATAATCTCAGAAAAGGTGGGTGCTGAATTTACATGGATGCAAAACAAATACTGAGTTTGCATTGGTACCGTAGACACAAGCCTGCTCAGTAAAATATGAAACGTGTGCAGGTTGACATTTTTTACTATTAGTTGCTGAAAAGGGTTTTTACTTTAATCATTCCTGTTGGTATGTCATGTTGGTGAAATCTGTACTTCTACATTGATCAAACTTTGTCCGGCCGATACCAGTTTCTGGTTTTCCTTATAGTGTAAACCTGCCAATTCTGATTTCAGCCAATTCTGATTTGTTTATATTTATCGAAGGATAAGAAAAATATGCTCCATGTTCTTTTAATAAAGCTTATAGTTTTCAGTCCAGCTCAAAATAATCAGATTCAAAGATTATTTGAAATTATGCATCCAAGCATATGCCTCTGTATGATTATCTGAATTTACTGAACTCAGAAACGTGCATCATAGCATAGGCTGTTAGCTCATTTATTTATCGGAGTAGGCAGACAGGAAATGGGGTGGAGAGAGGGGGAGGACATGCGGCCAAAGTCCGCCTTGTACAGCCTTGTACAGCCTTGTACAGCCTTGTACAGCCTTGTACATGGGTCGCGCACTTTTCGGCAACGTTTGTAAGCTCTGCATTTAAATTTTGAAAAGATCACAGTTTTGTTACATGTAGACAAAAGTGATCAACTCACTTGGTGGTTGTTTATATCTTAAAATTAGCTCTGAATCATAATGAAATTGGCGTGTGACTTTTCCCTGTCTTGCATTTTTGAGGTTATGAGTTATTCAGCTCAATACCCACCCCCACCTCAAAACTCTAATATTGCCATAAATCATTACACATCTTTTAATCACATCAGCAATTGCATTTTTTTTATAGCACAATTAATGTGCCAGCCTTGGAAAACATTTTAATCAATGGCAACCAAACAATATCCTCATTAATATGAGTGCATACCTCCTTGCCCTCTATCTCCATCACTATTTAAATTTTAATTCTACCACACTCTGAGAAAACAGACTGTTAGGAAATGGAGGACAGATTTTTTTTCCCCTCCTTTCCAAAAGGGCAACTACACACACATGTAATCCTTCCTACACACTCACAAACACTCAGGCCATCACTCAGCCCAACACTCTCCGGGAGTCTGAAGTAGACTTTTAATCTGAAGATGGAAAATGCGGGCTAAGTGTGGATGGGTACAGACCTCCAGTGCACCAGAGACAGATCTGCTCTGCGTTGGGCTGAACACATCCGCCATGCAATTCATCACTCCAGATGCAAGTTCCAAATAATTACTGGTCTCACTCGCAGCCATTTTAATAGGGTAATAGATATTTCTGAGGCATGCTCCTTCGCTATCTGTCCGCTTGCCTTCTCTGCATTTTCAGTGTGTGAAAGCGGTATAATCGGATTTCAAACATGATTAGTGCAAGCTCTGTGACATCTCCCCAGATGTTAGAGGAGGAGTGTGGGATGTGAGTCATGTTATAAGGTGAAAAGGTGGTAATTAATTTCTGTGTTTGCGCAAGGCGCTTCGTTGTAGTTTGAAATACTCACCTACCTAACAAGCTGTCAGTGTTCAGATATTAACAGACAAGACTAAGGTCATTCAAAGGGAGTGGCAGTAAATAAAAAAAAACATCTGTTTATTAACATTAACAGACTTGACTTATTGACTTTTTTTTTCCTTCCCATCTATTTCAGTTCAAGGGTATTTAAACATTTTCTGGCTGTCTTCTGTAGTCCCTGAATCAGCGTAGACAATTTGAACCATGTGCGTGCTTAGTGTCTGGCTTTCAGGTACCACCCTCCTTTGTTTTAAATCGCTTTCATTACTTCTGTGGGAGGATGGCAGATCCATTATGGAAGCTGGTATATCTGTGTGGGTGTGTCTTGTCAGCACATAAGAGATCTGCCATTTAAAACCATCCAGTGTTGCAGGAGGGAGACTACAGAAGCAATTTCAATGAGTTTCCAGTCATACCCTTTCATATGTACGGTTTGAATTTAAAGCCTAAAAGAAAACCAGAACAGATGGTCTTGTTTGATTGAACGAGGATTTAAAGGAAGTGTGGAATAACATTTAAAATGGAAGCCTGTTTGTTGCCAAGATAGTTTATTTTAGTTTTTTCCAGAAAAGGTAGTTGTCAGTCTTGGCAGTAAGGTCAGGATTTTATTTACACATTTAGAATTTGTAGTTTTAATCTTCCAGTGGCATACTAGCACTTTTATTTTTTTTCCTATGTAACATAAATGGCGTTTGCTAATGGGCTTAAACGCAAATCTAACTCCACAACAAATGTTATAACTGCACTATTATCTGCACCAATCAATTTTTTTGCCAGTTTCTGACCTCTAGTTTTTGCAAAGCTTTCACCTGCCGTTACCAATGTTATCTGATTCCAGCAGTCATTTATTTCCAGAGCAGATGCAACAATACACCACGTGTGGTAGAGGGCAGTTGCTGTAAGGCAGGAGAGATGAATTTTAAACTGGTTTGCATATAGTAGCATTCCTAACTGTAAATATAGGTCAGTGTGTGTATTCCTTTGCCCCTTTTTTCTCAAACTGGGGTACAACTACCAATGGTGCTACATTGGGCTCTATATAAGGGGGCTCAAAAGAAATTTTTGTACAATTATTTGCAAGGTGAGAAATTATTTAGAGATTTGGTGCTAATAAGTACCTACAGCCATGAGTTACTTAAGCACACAAATCGTAGCTTTATCTGCAACGCCTTAAAACAGAAGTGGAAGGAGAGGAAATTCCCAGTATGAAGATCCAGTATAAACGAAAGTGGACGGCAGTGAACCAGCAGCCAAGATGGTGGCTACCTTATCCATTTACCTCTAAAGTCAGAAATGTGAATGGCGATGAATCCAACCTAAGTGGTCCTTTTCCAAGTTCAAACACCTGTGTGATTTGCTGACTAGCTGGCAAATAGTGGTTAAGCCAACTACTAATGGCACATAAAAGTAGGGGTGCACCGATTAATCGGCCGGCTGATCGACCGGCCCCGATTTCCTTAATTTTGGGTGATCAGCCGATACTTTCACGTGAAACCGATCTTATCTACCTCTGCAAAGGTCTGAAAATGAACCGCTGTCCTTTTTTGCTCTGCCATTAGAGAGGGCTGACTGAAAGACCCGCCCACTAGATCACGTCTTCATGTGCGTGGTTCACAACTGTTGACGACATAAGATTGGAACATTGAAGGTGCGTTGTGACCTCATGACACCTGACGGTGTCAGTTATGAGGAAAATCGGTGTCAGCCAAAATTGGAATCGGCAGGTCAGGCTTTTTAAAGAGTGATGATCGGCCAGAAAACTGCAATCGGTGCACCCCTACACATTAGCTAATAATTTATTTCTCTCTATTTTCAAATATTGTAGCAGCATTTAAAAAGTTTGCCTAGCAATCTATGTGAAGGATTTTAAATGATCGAAATAATCAAAACTGCTAATGTTATGCTTTTACTGTGGTCTTTATATGCAAGGCAGCCATATTTGATTTGAGGTCATGGTTGGTAAGAAGCCTCCTGCTTTTCCTGTTTATAATTCCAACTTCAGGGGACCTTTTTGTTAATTTCACTTCTATTATTTTAGGAATCTGAACTTTGAGTTAGAATGAGATTCATAATTAAATTGTCTTTCAACCAGTCATTCAGCACCTGTGAATAAGAGCATTTTGTTTTCCCTTTTCTTTGACAAAGTTGTGGTCATGTTGCTCTACTGTTATTAAAATGTCTGTTGGTCTGGTGGTACCTGAAGCCTAATCTTTACTGCAGGGCTAGTGTGAGAACCACTGTCCTAGATAATAGACTCTTAACTGAACTTTTGAGATTTCAAAAGGCAGCAAACATTTCCAAGTCCAGCATGTTCCACAACAGAGCTTGAAAGCTCAAAAAGGTCCAAGTAGTGCAGCTTTGCTGTAATACAGACAATGCTGTTGGTATCTGCTGTCTCACTCCCCGCTTAGAAGCAGCAACCTAAATTAACAGCCAACATGACTCTGTAGGAAGTAGTGTCCGTTTTGATTAGCTTGTTTCATCTTTTTGTGCTTCTTCTAACTTAATTTTAAACACCTCACTGATAATGAAAGTGGTTGACTTCCCTCAATAACTTCTACACTGAAATGTGTGTTCACTGGTTGTAAAAAGAAATAAGAATATTTCAGAGTCAGAATCAGCTTTATGCAAAGTTTGTGCACACAAACAAGGAATTTGACTCCGGTGTACTTTGCTCTTGGTATTTGGGTTTCTATTACCATCGCAAAAACCATTCCTTTTAGGGGCGTTTCTTATACTTTTTATTTGCTTTTACCAGCTTTTGCTTAAAGTGAAAGCATCAAAAAGAAATTACACGTCATTGTGATTTAAATGTGAATGTGCATTTCCCATTATGTGTACTCCAACTGCTGTTCAGACCACAAACCACAAACGTCATAGTGGTATTAGAAGTGACCTTAGTCACTGGATTACTAAAGTCTTTAGGAATTCTTTGGCCAGCTGTGAAAACGTTGTTGAGCTATTTCTGTGTGTTCCAAACCAACCCACAGATCGGCACTGCCAACCTCATAGCTATTCCTCCTGGGTGTTTAAAGCGTCTGTTCTCACACTGCATTGCATATATATATAATCACTAAATCATTTCCTTTTGGCAGGTCCAGGAGCTCGCCGTCCCTCCAGTCATATCCAAAACTTTAAAGGAAATAGTGTTTCCATCACAAAATGCGGACAGCACGCTGAAGCGCATAAAAAGAGACTGGGTCATCCCTCCAATCAATGTGCCTGAGAACTCCAGAGGCCCATTCCCACAGGAGCTTGTCCGGGTAATGTATTAGACTCCACCGGATGCATGAATACAGACACCAGTCTCTCAGCTTTAAAACTCTACACTGCTTCTTTTTTCTTTTCTTTTTTTGCTTGATATGACAACTTTGCAGGTTCCAGATAGCATAGATTCATGCGTACCGCACATTTTGGAAGTTTAATCACCCTTTTGGTTGTTATTTATCTTGTGGTGCACAGAGCAGTCTGTGCAGCATGGCATTATGTGGGAGGCTTTATAATCTGAAGTGCTGAAAATGATAATTGTTGGTTGACCGGTATGATCCTGAAGTCCTCTTTTTCACATCTCAAGGACCAGGTTCCCAATTTTTTTAGCCGCCATACAGTCCTCTGTGTTAGCTGTTGCACAAGCAACTCTTGGGACAGCTTAGGAGCAGAATCCGTTTTCTACCAGCTTACTTTCGTACACAGTGCAAAACCCTGAGATTGCCATATGTAAGTTTTTATTTTTAATCCGACTATATGAAGGATGTTTCTGGGCTCGAGTTGCTGATAACAGGAGGAGGAGGAAGTGTTTGTTTGCTCAGCGTGGATCAAGGGTGTGGGCACAGAAGGTCTCGGCTTACAGGAAAACTGGGCAAAAAGTCCGACTATGACAGAACTTCATAACAATGTAGGAACGCATTACATGAATACTTGTTCTCTAACAGCAGCTAAGTTTTAAACTGAACTAGTACAGCAACTGTTGGTCTAAAAGGACATTTAATGGAGTTTAATGCAATGATGACAGGGCTTCTATGCAGCCTCAAAGTCTGGACTTTCTTTCTATCTCTTTATCTGTTTTGGTTTTATTGGTTCTTTCCTTCTTCCTTTTTTTTATTGGACGAAATCTAATGATGCCGAACAAAATCGGTAGGTTTTGATTTATATTGAAATAATGTGCTTTATCTTTATTTGCTACATCACAAACATTTTACCCATGACTTTAGTTATTTTTTTACTTGCTGACTAAATGCATATTCATTCAAAAATAATCCAATTAGGGCTATTTATTGGCTTTTTTGGGACTCTAGATAGTTAAAGTTGTGTTGAACAGGAGCTGTGATTCTTAAACTGGGTCTGGTTAAAAAAAAAAGCGCTAAAGCAACTATTTCCCTAAAGATTGTTCACAAACTGTGCTTTAAAAATATCTAGATTTAGTTTGGGATACTGTAGTCTTTCCTTCCATGTCCTAACAGGTCCAGGAGCTTCAGATTTTGAAATGGAGCCGATCCATTTGTGTATTAACAGAAAATGACATTTTTAAATGTTTAGTAACAAATATGATGAAGAGATTGAATTTAGACATGTAGTGATGAGTCTCAACCTGAATGTTTGTTCCAACAGATTCGCTCAGATCATGATAAAAACCGGTCCCTCAGATACAGCGTGACTGGTCCAGGTGCTGACCAGCCCCCGAACGGAATCTTTACCATCGATCCCATTTCTGGAGAACTATCCGTCAACAAGCCCCTCGATCGAGAGCACATTTCCAACTTCCATGTAAGTCAGACACTGCATTGAGAGTTTCAAAGTGATCTGGGAAAAAAAAAAAATCAGACTGTTTTATCAAAAGATGTCTCTTTCTTGCACGCTGTACATTCCAGCCAGTTGGCATGTGCTCCAGGGTCATGTGTAGCCTAAACAGTCTGCTCAGACTCAATAAAAACCAGAGTCTCTCAGGGAAATCTTTCTTATCCGTCTGAGAATTTGAAGGATTTTGTGAAAATAGTTTCAGATGCTTAAACATAACCTTCAGTTTTAAAGCTGCTTTATTTGTTAGGTTTTTTTTTATGTCATCAAAATGTTCTCTGAAGAATTTCCATTGAGTACAATGTTTTGGACATGAGGCTTAGTTTTGCTTTAACAGAATCTATAGTTACTTGCAGACAGTTCTGTTTGGACCCAAACTGTATAATAAGATGGAGAATGAAAGAACAGACAGGTGCCCATGGACTGTTCAAACATGGATTTTATTGTATTGGCAAACCTTGATCTATGTATTCCAGAGACATACATAAAAAAATAAGATACTTTTCTTGTTGACCCTGAATGAGGCATCCAATACATTTTCTTTTTATTATCTTGTGCTATGTGAGGGCAGAGCAAGTGGCATAACAAAAGACGGATTCTGTGATCCCTCATGTCTGATTAAACATTTTTTCAGCTGTTTAATATTAATTAATATTTCTCACACTTTTACACATCAGCAACACTGGTTGTTGTAAGGATGTCTTTTTACCAAGATGCCATTCCCAATCATTTGAAATGACACATTTGCCCATGCAGAGTCCCAGTCCAATCCTCCAAGTATAACATGGTTTCTGTAGGGTCTAAAGTCCTGAAGTATCTTCAGTTAAACAATCTTCATTTTAGGCTTTTTAAAGAAAACTTGATATATCCACATTTTATATCCCATGTATATTTAGTGGTTGTTCCATCAACTTTTTTTTTCTTTACAATGCATCTGCTTAAAAATTATTTAAAGTGTAAAAAAATAACACTATTCCATCAGTATTAAGTGACCTTCATTAGTGTACGAATTGTGTATTGAGTAATTCATCAATAGTAATCAGTATGCAGCTGTATTGGTTTTTAAACACAGTTATATATATTATGTTTCTTTTTGTATGTTCTGGACAACCTAAATGTGCTGCACCAACACAGGGTTACTAGGGTTAAAAAAGCTGCTATGATGTTCTGTCAAGATGTCACCTGAAACATGTATTTTAACACATTTGGCTGCAGTCTTCATTAAACCAGTTTCTCACTCTTACTGACAATGTTTCTATCCAGGGCAGTTTGCTTAAGTGCTAAGCTAAGGTTAGCATGGTTACATGGTTTTTTTAATGACTTGTTAATAATTCTGCTCTGAACATATTTTAGTGCTTTTCCAGTCAACCATGTGTAACCAGACCTTGCAGAAAAGTTAGTCTCCTGCTTCTTAAACTCAGCACTTTCAGTGTTTCCCCTACAAATGTTGTCTGTTTCCCCAACAACTCATCCTTTAGTGAATTGTTAAGAAAAATCCAGACTTGTTTTATCAATAATATAATCTGTGGTGCCTGAATTACAGTTTTGGAAGCTGTGCGGACTAAAATTTGTAGGCTTTAAAAAAATTGGCTGTGTAGAACACGCCTGTATGGATTATGTGTGCGGGTGGCAGCAAAATCACAGACATTACAGCACCAGCAGGAGTTTCTGATTCATAAGACTTCAATAACTGGTTTGTCTGTTTAGCACAGGGGTATAATGTTTGTTTTCCCCATCAGTAGATTTACAGCTGGCAAAAGTCCTTGTTTGAACCATTCTACAACCCACATGTTTTATTGTTACTTCTTTTTCTCATCCAGTTGAGAGCTCATGCAGTAGACCTGAATGGCAACCAGGTGGAAAACCCCATAGATATTGTAATCAACGTGATTGACATGAATGACAACAGACCTGAGTTCACCCACCAAATCTGGAATGGAACTGTTCCAGAAGGTTCCAAACCAGGTAAGGTTTTATTTCATAGATGTCTGTTTCTCCTGCTTCAATGTTGCTACAATACCAGCCTGTACTAATACTGTATTTCAAAGTTAGAAAGATGAACACTGAATTTTGATTAACAATAACTAAATAAATGGTCACATGAAAGATACTTTTTCCCTGTTTCAAAGGAACTTTTGTTATGACTGTAACGTCTATTGACAAAGACGACCCCAAAACGGCAAATGGCATGCTTCGATACAAGATCTTGTCTCAGAATCCAGAGAGTCCGTCCTCTAATATGTTCACGATCAACAACAAAACTGGAGGCATTATTACAGTGGCTGCAGGCCTGGACAGAGAGGTATTTAATGCTTTTTTTTTTTTTTGGGTCATGTTTTGTTTCTTCAGACAAATGTTTACACATTTTATATGACCCGCTACACCCATGGATAACATTTTCTCGTTTGCTTCTTGCTCTTTTTCACTGAAACGTGTTTCTATATTATCATGAGTGGACTGAGTTTTTAAGAGGGCGGTTAGAGTTTAGCTGTTAATATTCAAACTGTCTGAGAACTAATGAGCCACAGCAAATTTTGCTTAAATGAGAAGTAGAAGTTGGTTTGGCTGTTTCACACTTATTACTCTTACAAGGGGGGACCATGCATCACTAAGCAACCAAATGTGTCTTTTCCCACTTATTCTGTTTTTGTTTTTTTTCCTAAAGAGAACATTTTATTTTGCATATTTATTCTTTCCATTACCCATGCTGCAAAGGTTACCACACTCTCTATAAATTAGGATCGCACTGCTGTTTGAGGAAAATAAATAAAATGATGTATACAGCTGGAGCTTCGTAGCCGAAACCTTGTGAGGGCAATCTGGCTGAGGTGGCTGCTAAATCACTTCCACCCTGGGGCCACCGTTTTATGTCCGCAAGTCGCCACCATGAAAGTAATTTTCCTGCCTCTCATTACCTAGCAACTGGTCCATCACCTGAGCGGTTTTTAATGTGAAAAGAGTCATTTGTCCCCTTTATGGAGGTGTTCGTTCTGCGTCTGGCATGCACACGCACACAAACTCTCATTAGCCCCTGAGGAGGAAGTCAAATTCATGTGAAAAACTTGTCATTTATCATCATAATTAAGATGTTGGACTAGTCACATTTGTTTCATCTCTGTAGAAATAATTTAACACAGTGCAAATGTACACCACACTACTATTTTATTAGGGATAGTTGTGAAGTATAATAGAATTTAGTGAAGTAATCTGGCAATTATGTCTTTGTAAAGTTAGAAATACAGTTTGATTCCAAATCGTTTTGCTCTAACTCTCCAATTATCCCATTATTCCTCCTTTTCTTCTCTTCTAGAAAGTGCCTCAGTACACTTTGATCATCCAGGCAACTGACATGGAGGGTAACCCCATGTATGGCCTGTCCAACACAGCCACTGCTGTCATCAGAGTCACCGACATCAATGACAATCCGCCAGAGTTTACCGCTGAGATGGTAAGAAACAAGCTCTTATCTGAGATTCCACTAGAATAGACTTAAGGTTCCTCATTTTATCAAAGCATTCAGTGTATGCCCTCAACCGTCAGTTCTTCTCACTTACCTGGTTTTGCTTGCCTACCATCTCTGTAACTATACACATACACAAGTCGCCAGCCATGTGTCAAGTGTTATATCCTACTGCAAATGTTGACACGTACAACTGCAGAAATGTCTGCCTCGGTAAAAATGGCACTTACCAGGCTCGCAAATCAAAGAAATTTGTAATGCTCCTGTTATGCTATCAGGGAAGCACAGGGAATGAGAACACCGTGACCGGATGATAAGTTACCTTAGATGTCTGTTTACCCTTGATTGGTCCTTCTGTGCCTTGTGAGCCAAGGGAACAGTGCAGTATCACTAACAGCTCTCTGTACCTTACATTTATGGTTTATTCATGCAGTTTTTTGGGGAGGTGCCTGAGAATGCCGTGAATGTTATAGTGGCCAACCTTTCTGTGACTGACAAGGACCAGCCCAACACACCTGCCTGGAATGCAGTGTACAAAATCACCGGGGGGGACCCCAACGGCAGGTTTTCGGTGCCCACCGATCCAACTACTAATGAGGGTCTGGTAACAGTTGTCAAGGTAAGCAACATCTTCAAATTCCTCTTTCAGCTCAAAGAGATGCGCTGAATATTTTGTTGCAAGAATGCTGGCATTTCATGATTAAATAACTGAAGTTAAGGCAGAGAAAGTTAAACCCTCATTGTCTGTTTATCTTTTTTCACTTATTTGGAGGAATATACATTTAATGGTAAAAGTATTTAGCACGTTTAGATTTAAATAAATTTTTTTAAGCAATGAGGTTTGTTATGATTGTAAATAAGATGTGCATCTCTCAAAAAGTAACAAAACCATGTAAAATGAATGTCAATTTGACAAAAAAAATGTATTTTATGTATGTCATACCATATGTTTTATACCCTTCTCAATAATCAATAGAGAAATCTTTATTGGCATTACAGGAAGCAACCCCACTTGTATTACTGAACAATTAATGCTTGGTGATGATTTCCAAGTTTTGAGGTTGGAAGGCTTCTTTGCCATCACCCTAATCTTTAGCTCCCCTCCCAGATTCTCTATCAGTCAATTCAGAACCTTTGCTGGGCCACTCCAAAACCCTCTAATGTCCAGTCTGAAAAAACATGTTGGTAAAGTTAAAAGATAACATGAAATCTAAAATGTTTGAGTGTATGATTAATTTGGGCTTAACTGTTAATACCTGAAATCTAAATCTTAATGGTTTTTATATTTTTCTTTGCATTTTTGTATAAATGAAAAGCATGGACTTTTTAACGGTTTCAAATTAGACGAAGTATTAAACCGTTACGTTTTACAAACCATGAAAGTGTTCTATCATACCATCACTGTGGTCCTTTTTTAATAAGATGCTGAAGAAAAAAATTGCACTTCAGTAACGAAGAGTGAGATAAATTTAAAATCAGTTTCAGCTAAAACAGCATATTTTTTATATTTTACCTGATGTACACAGGGGTGGAAGACTAAAGCAAAATATCTGAATAAAAGCTTTTTAGAGCGTTGAATATTATCTCTTTATGGTTCTGGTCTTTATAGAGTAACAGTGGGAGTAAATGGACTGAACTTATATAGCGCTTTTCCAGTAATACAGACCGCTCAAAGCGCTTTACACTAGAGCCACATTCACCCAATCGCACTCACTAACGCTCACACATTCATACACTGATACGCAGATCGGTAGGCAACTTGGGGTTAAGTGCCTTGCCCAGGGGCACATTGACATATGGCAGGAGGAAGCTGGAATCGAACCCACAACCTTCTAATTGCAAGACGACTACTCTTCCTACTGAGCCACAGTCGCCCAACCTAAGTCTAACAAGCTAATATTAACTGACTAAACAGCCAGGCCTTTGGCTTAGTTAGCTAGCTAGCGTTGTAGTGCTATTTTAGCCTGGTAGCTTGCCACTGTACTTTCAAAAAAGCATTACGTTAAGATTAATGGGTTGCACTCCTTGAGTTTCCACACCATGACTTCCCAAACAGGCCAATGCCCAATGGCAGCACTCCCTTCCCCCACTTGTTGCTTAGCACTACTATTCAGCTGGCTGAAAGAAGGCTCATGCACTATACCATTGCTTACAAGAAAAGCACATTTAGCTGCTTGAAAACGACCCGCCATCAGCTTCTTATACTTATGTTACTCTATAAACAGAAAAGTAAAGGCATTCTGCTCCACAAGCGTTTTGTTTTTTACTATTACAATATTTGACAGATCTTTTAATATTTTAATATATGTATCAAGATTTCCATTATTAACTATTTTGTTTTTAAATGTCACATCACGTTTTAACTGTTTAAAAATGGTTGTTGAACTCATATCAGCTTTGTTTCTTTGAACTGATTACAAAAGGATTTTGTCTGTTTATTCATATTTCCTGGCTATCACAATATTTTTCATGCTAGATGAAAAGAGTGTTTTTTTTTTTTAAGTTACTCTGAACTCTGTATCATACGAACACAGTGATAACTTTTATCTTCACTCCAAGTCTTTATTCTCCTCCTCACTGTTTTCCAGCCCATTGACTATGAAACCAGCAGAACGTATGTGCTGACAGTGGAAGCGAGAAATGAGGTTCCTCTGGCCAGAGGCATTCACTCTCCCAGACAGTCCACCGCTACAGTCTCCATCAGAGTAAAAGACGTCAATGAGAGTCCTTACTTTGATCCGAACCCCAAACTTATCAAGCTGGAAGAGGGGATGATGCCAGAGTCGACTCTGACCATTTTCACGGCGCAGGATCCCGATCGATTCATGGAGCAAACCATCAGGTATTCAGTATGCGGTAAAAAGAAGACCTGCATTGTTAAAATTAAAGACTTTAGTTTAAAGATGTGGCATTCCAAGCAATTTATTTGAGCTTTAACTGACTGATTAATTGTTCATATTACCAGGAACAGAGCTTCTCAAAGGTTCTTGTTTTTTGGACTTCTGTTTAATTCAGAAGTTAAATCGACCTGATCTTACGTTTTTACCAACTTGACACCGTTTATGATAAATTAATATTTTTCTTCAAGAAAAAAGAGGTTTTAGAGAGTAAATCTTAGTTGCACTAGTCCTGTCTTTTAATTCAACCTTAAATATAAAACTGCTCTTTTTTTCCTTACCAAGCATTAATCAGTATTGCAGTTAAAATGAAATTCACACCAGCTTTTCTTGTCTTATGTTAGAACCCTGTGTCTTCTAATAAAGACAGTTAAAGTTCTGCCTTGTGTAAATGTCTTCTATGCTAAGCAGTTGAGTTAAATTAAAGCATCAGCCTTGAAATGATGTACAACCGGAAATCATCGGTGGAAGACCGGGACAAGGATCTCTTTACACATTGCATTACTTTTTAGATTCATTCAAATTTTCTTTTTCAATTAAAACAACCACCAATTAACTGAACTTAACAGGGTCCAATGCTGTTGTAGTGATGGACAGGACCAGAACATATGAAAACGTGAAGCAGGTGCTTGATGGCAGTGGTCACAGGCAAGACTTGTATTAGGACACACTCGAGAACGCCTAGCTTTTGTCCAGTGGACACGATGCAAGATTTTACATTGCATAAGTCCAAATTTGGTGCACTGAGAGAAACTATGTACCCAAAGAAGCATATTGTCCCACAGATAGTCAGTAATAACATAGCCCAATTCCTGCTTACAATGCTCACTTGAGAGTCAATAATGACATAACACGAAATTAACATATCCTCTCGTACAGGCATGAGATATGGCCCTTTTAATGATGGCAGAGATGACAAAAGAACATCAATATCCTGACTGGGGGGTTTCAAATGAAATTCAGAGGTTTTCTTTGTTAAAACGTCGGACCTGCAAATAGCGAGAGAAGTGAGTTTTAGGGAGACAAAACTTATTTGACAGCTTTTGGAAAAAGACAAAGGTGCCATCGAAGTAAATGTCATTGAATGACTGAATGCCAAGATTGGACCAAAGGTAGAAGGCCCCATCGATGAGAGATGGTTGGAAACGAGGATTCTTAGCAACAGGAGCCTGTAAAGAGAAGGAGTGTAGCTTAAAATGACGCAGAAACTAATTTCAAATTTCTAAGGTAGATTGAACTATTGCATTCCTATAGAATTCTGGTCTAAGTAGGTCTTTTGGTGTATAAACCAAAGCGGCCAATTGTGGACGTCATACAGGAAGAGGCCTCCAATCTCGGTCAGGCTGGAACGTTCCACGAAAGAACTTTCCACAGCCAGTATTGAAAAACACGAATATTGGCTGCCCAATAATAAAACGTATCGTTCAGTAAGGCCATCCCACCTGTGCCGTTGGCTCTCTGAAGATAAAGCTTGACCATTCTTGGTCATCCTTCTCAGAGGTTTCTTATTCCAAATAAATTCTGAAAGGATTGCATCCAGTTTGGGAGAAAAAGAAGCTGGGATAAAAAGCGGGACACGTTAAAAAAAGGAAAATTTCGCACATTCATGTTAAAAGTATTAATGCGCCCAGTAACAGAGAAGTTAAGCCATCACCACCTGTCAAGGTCCTGCCGAAGCCCATCCAAAAAGTGGAACAAAATTTAGCTCGAAAAAGTACCCAAATTTGTCAGGGACATGAACCCCTAAGGTACTATCTGAAACTACATGAAATGGTAATGTAGCAAGTGGGTATTTACGACCGTGCTGGATTCAAATTTTGTTTTTTACAGCTTTTTACAGCAGCACAATCATAGCTCCTGTTTTAGAGAATCTATCATCTTAGAATGAGTCCAGGTTTGACTAACCTATATACGGTCTTTTTAATTCTTATTCTAAGGTGGTCCTAATGGCAAGAAAGGATTGAAGGCACTCCCATTTTTGTGTTTCACGAAGTGTAGAATTATCAAGTTTATGAATGATCAGTTGTGTAAATTTTGAACTAGAGATGATCAAATGAAGCCTAGACTCATTTAAATCTCTTCAATAACTCTTGAGTTTAGCTCTGGTGGAAGCCTTCAAGGCACATACCAACTTCAGCACCATTAGTGGCAACGATTAGCCTATCGCGGTATTCTCACAGTGCATCCTAATTTTTCACATCTTGTTGGACACTCTTCCATAGTTTCTTAGTACAGAGCACTTGAAATACTGCCACACAAGCAATTTAAAACTTTTCTTTATTTTTTGACTTTATCAACACAACCATTGTTGCCAACTTAATATTTTTTACTGTTAAATTGACACTAAACCACCAGCTTGTCTTGTTCTTGTAACAAATGTTTTCTTTTTTTGTAACTATTAATAGCTCAGTTCAAGTCAACTCGAAAATAGTCCACATGAAATGAAGTTTTCCTGCAACTGAATTTGAGGAACTGAAAGAAGCTAGGTTGTTTCTGTTCTGCTACTCCCAGTAGCTGGAGGAGCTATGTAAAATGATGTCTGAAGTATTCTCCATTAACAAAACAAGTTGACAGTTTTATTCACAGTTTGCATCATAAACTCTAAAATGAATGTATTTCTACAACAGACAAGACCGCTAACAGCTAAACTGAAATGTAAAATCTCTATTTGTCTTTTCTTGCTTCAGATATTCCAAGCTCTCGGATCCAGCCAATTGGCTGATGATCGACCAAAACACTGGTCGGATTAAAACAATTGCCATTTTGGACCGAGAGTCGCCCTATGTGAAGAACAGCTTATACAATGCAACATTCCTGGCCACTGACAACGGTATGTAAGCATAGAAGCGATTCTGCAGTTGCCAGAAATGCCCTGTTGAGCTTCTGTGATGCACAGGTTTTATGCTCTGGATGTTTTAGTCAGACTGTTACACAAGCACCTTTTTTTAAGGCCATTACTGCCAGTGTTCAGGGGACGCTAATGCCTCCTTTTTCAGACAGAAGCCCAGTGGGTGTCTAATGTAGTCCAGAACTCAAGGGTCAGTCTTCCACCTAGCATCCTTTTGACTGATTTTTGTAATGCTTTTTTACCTGAAGCATCCGCCTTGTTTACAAGTCACAAAGATGTTCTCCAAGCTTGAAGCACAATCACGAACATGGCACTTGGCAGCGTTGACCGCTTTACCTGAAGGTTAATATGTTAGCAATCCCCAGAATCATCCAGCATGTGGATGTTTTCACCTTCTATTTGCACTGGCAGGATTTACCTCTGTTCAGGTTTACCCTGTTCTGTGGGGCATAGCTTAGGCCAATAGGCTTAAAAACTCTACCAATAAAGAGGTTTCTCAGCATTAATGGGTCAGGATTGGATGACTAGCTCCTTTGAGCGTGGTCTGAATGGTAAAAAAGCCTCTTAGCTGGGTGAATACATAGAGGAGCCTGAGAGGAGCGACAGTGGGCTCTGTTTGTGTGCTTTAGTATTCCTATCCTGGGTCCTTCGTCAGGAAGACGTTCTTTGGAAAACAAAGAAACACACACAGCAAATGTTCTGATATCCACCTCTTTCTTTGCACCTCCTCACTTGAGATTAGACTCTCAGATCAGTATGCAGTTTGGGACTTCTTCCACTAGAGTAAAAACTGATTTAGAGAGCCAGTGAAGAAACTCTATACTTTAGTTTCCTCTACTGACTATAATGATTGTAAAACGAGAGTTGCAGATTCAGTAGCATATCTTTCAGCATGTAGAATTGTAGATATTTCTCAGAAATCCTTTTTGTATTTGATTAAGGGTGTGTTTGTCTACCCAGGCGAGAAAAAAGCAAGCGGGACAGGCACCCTTCAGATCTATTTGGTGGATATCAATGACAACGCACCAAAGGTGTTCCCCCAGGAGGCAGAGATATGTGAAAAGCCCGAACCAAATGCCATCAACATCACAGCGCTCGATGGGGACTTGATCCCCAACGCAGGCCCGTTTGCCTTCGAGTTGGCCCACAGGCCCTCGGACGTCAGGAGGAACTGGACCATAACAAGAATAAGCGGTGAGATACGGAACAATCTCAAATCCTGGTCGGATTCATGCAGGGGCCATTTGTGCTGGTTTAAACCCCCCTGGGATAATGAGATTAATTTAATCTTCAATTTGCTGTTCCCAGAATGTCGGCGATGATGAGTCAGCTTTTTTTGCTTTGCTCTTTGAGGTCGTTACAGTAAAGCAGAAACGAATGTGGTATTTTTTGCAATAAGTGGCATGTGAGAGCCATAAAAGTTTCAAACCAAAAACAAGGTTGATTGCTCAGCGGCTTGTTGTTAAGTCAAGCTTTAAGGGTTTAATCTTTAATTAGCCTGAGCAAAACTTAGGAAACATGTTTAACTGCTTGTAAAAAGCACACTTTGGAGGTATCATACCTATATAGTAATCTAGTAATCATACCAAATAGGTTTTAATTATTTATGCTAATTTGAAACAATTAATTTGTATTTGTTATGTGTTTAGCTATTAGATAGTGGGAGATGAAACGCAGTGAATAAATCTTAATAGGATAATGGCATTTGGATTATCGCAGCTGGGAATTTAGCCTAAGCAGCATTATTAAAAGGTATTCAGAAGATTTATGCGCTTCAAATCCAAATCCTGACCATGTTTTGGATTAGATATGCTGATGCAACTTCCAGGTGGGAATTTATGCTGCATATTTGTGATAAAAGGAGTGTAAGCATGGTGTGAACAGGATCTGTACAAATAACTTCCTAGTTTTGGAATAAATCTCGTGTGAAAAACCTGATCTCTGAAAAACAAATATATTAGTTTATATTAAAATGCAATGGGCTGCTTAATCTTTAATCTCATCTTTCCAAATGTATTTCTTCTAAGGATACGTTTAGAATCATATCATACTGACTTTTTCCCGTTACTCTTCATTTTTTTTAGGTGAATATGCTCAGATGAGCCTGAAGATTGGCTACCTTGAAAGTGGGATCTATGAGGTCCCCATCATAATCACAGACTCGGGCAACCTGCCCATGTCCAATACCTCCTACTTGCGGATTAAAGTGTGCCAGTGCGATATGAACGGAGACTGCACTGACCAGCAGCACATTATGGCCGCTGGTCTGGGCACAGGAGCCATTATATCCATCCTCCTCTGCATCATCATCCTTCTCAGTGAGTATCCTAGTGAAGACAGGGATTATGAAGGAAGCGGTCCAAGATATCACTAGATTACTGTCGGATTACCTGATAAATAGCCTTGATCAAGCCCACATCTCAGCTCTGAAAATATCAGATCTGACTACATTTCAACAAAAAATTGCAAGTTGTTTACTTTCTTCTCTGTTGCTGTATTATTTAGTTCTAGTGCTGATGTTTGTGGTGTGGATGAAGCGGCGTGACAAAGAGCGTCAGGCCAAACAGCTTCTTATCGATCCTGAAGATGATGTGAGGGACAATATTCTGAAGTATGATGAGGAAGGTGGCGGAGAGGAAGATCAGGTAAGGGTTACTATTTTATGTTACCCTATTTCCCTTAGTGGTTGATTCTTTATTAGATCAGTTTTATTCACCTCAATAGGAAGCTAGAATAAAGGTTTATGATTGCTGCAGAAACCTTTGTGTCCATGCTGCATGGTCTGTTTTCTTTCTCCTGGCAGGATCCAAAAAACCTTTCATCTGCATGTGAATAGAAGCTGTTGAGATTGAGACTTATTTAGCTGCTTAGAGTTAAATACAATCTGATGAAACTTTTGTTATTAAATAGTCTGGATTCTTGTGATTTTCTTTTCTGTATAACACATAGCCAAACATGCTAACAGTAATTGAGAAATGCTTGTTTCCAAGGACTTCTTCCATTAGTAAGATTGGAGCATTTAGGAAGAGGAAAATAGGTGAGTCTTTACCCGCTTTGCACGGTCACTCCAGATCATCCAGAGTTTTGGGTCCTCTCTAAGGCTCATTCTGGTCTGGGGGCTAAGATAGCCATTAAAAAGGATAACCTGAAAGACCCATTGACAGGTTTTCAATTCAGTGAAGGAGTCCAGCAGATTATTTAAAATGTCATGGTATTTCTAATAGTTTATGATGTCATGCATTTTTGAAGTTTCCAGGGTCATTTTAGGAAAACCGGCCCACAGCATCAAACCTACCAGAGGTGTTTGTTGTGGAAAATCTCAATCTTAGTACTATAAGAGACATTCTTTTTATACTTCAGGGTGCCTATAAATGTCCAATAAATCGAAATAACTTTAGTTAAGATCACAACTTGAAATATAACTTTCCATACATCAAGTCTTATATCAACCCTTAGATAGATCTTGTTTTATTTTAGTTTGAAATATGTCCATGACAGTCCTAGTAGTAAGATTTAATTTTATTTTAATCCGAAATCTATTTTAGATTTTGTTTGGATAGAGTTCCTGTGTTGAATTTGACCAATAATCTGATGTAAATAAGCTATTAGTTATTTTTGAAGTCTTATTGTAATGTTTTCTTGGAACATACCACTCTCCTAACAAAGAAGTACAGGGGTTGGACAATGAAACTGAAACACCTGTCATTTTAGTGTGGGAGGTTTCATGGCTAAATTGGACCATCCTGGTAGCCAGTCTTCATTGATTGCACATTGCACCAGTAAGAGCAGAGTGTGAAGGTTCAATTAGCAGGGTAAGAGCACATTTTTGCTCAAAATATTGAAATGCACACAACATTATGGGTGACATACCAGAGTTCAAAAGAGGACAAATTGTTGGTGCACGTCTTGCTGGCGCATCTGTGACCAGGACAGCAAGTCTTTGTGATGTATCAAGAGCCACGGTATCCAGGGTAATGTCAGCATACCACCAAGAAGGACGAACCACATCCAACAGGATTAACTGTGGATGCAAGAGGAAGCTGTCTGAAAGGGATGTTCGGGTGCTAACCCGGATTGTATCCAAAAAACATAAAACCACGGCTGCCCAAATCACAGCAGAATTAAATGTGCACCTCAACTCTCCTGTTTCCACCAGAACTGTCCGTCGGGAGCTCCACAGGGTCAATATACATGGCTGGGCTGCTATAGCCAAACCTTTGGTCACTCATGCCAATGCCAAACGTCGGTTTCAATGGTGCAAGGAGCGCAAATCTTGGGCTGTGGACAATGTGAAACATGTATTGTTCTCTGATGAGTCCACCTTTACTGTTTTCCCCACATCCGAGATAGTTACGGTGTGGAGAAGCCCCAAAGAAGCGTACCACCCAGACTGTTGCATGCCCAGAGTGAAGCATGGGGGTGGATCAGTGATGGTTTGGGCTGCCATATCATGGCATTTCCTTGGCCCAATTCTTGTGCTAGATGGGCGCGTCACTGCCAAGGACTACCGAACCATTCTTGAGGACCATGTGCATCCAATGGTTCAAACATTGTATCCTGAAGGCGGTGCCGTGTATCAGGATGACAATGCACCAATACACACAGCAAGACTGGTGAAAGATTGGTTTGATGAACATGAAAGTGAAGTTGAACATCTCCCATGGCCTGCACAGTCACCAGAACTAAATATTATTGAGCCACTTTGGGGTGTTTTGAGGAGCGAGTCAGGAAACGTTTTCCTCCACCAGTATCATGTAGTGACCTGGCCACTATCCTGCAAGAAGAATGGCTTAAAATCCCTCTGACCACTGTGCAGGACTTGTATATGTCATTCCCAAGACGAATTGACGCTGTATTGGCCGCAAAAGGAGGCCCTACACCATACTAATAAATTATTGTGGTCTAAAACCAGGTGTTTCAGTTTCATTGTCCAACCCCTGTACACTGCCATTGAAAACACAATAAAAGGCAAATGTTTTCATATTATTGAGGAGGGTTATTCAAGTCCCATCTCTGACGCACACACACAGTTTGGCTGAATCAACATAGGGACAAAGAGCACCTCTTACAAGCTTTTTGCAAGCATATGTATTGTACATTTACTGGGTTTCTTTCTTGTAATATTTTAGCTTTTTCTGTTGCCCCAAGATGCACTTAAGTCATTCTAATTGAAGATTATTCTTTATATTGTACTGTATCTTTTATATTGAAAATGGAAGATTATTTTTCTCCCCTCAAAGGAAGCTGGGAATCAAAGACTGGAATCAATAAGGCAAATACATTTTGATCCAATTGGTTCTGGACGTATTGGAAATGTTTTGTCAACTGGAACAGCTTCTCGCTTCACAGCTCTAATGCACACACAAACAATAGAAATGCAGTGCCACTGGCATCAATAATGTCCCATCTCTGTATCCTCCTGCACTGATCAGACACACACAGAATTGAATTGTCCTAATAACCCCTTGTTAGCAGAACGGAATCATTTCATAAAAAAGGCAGGATTATACCAAATGGGCTATTTTCCTGCTGCTGGCTGAAGTGCTTTGGTGGCTTAGGTATAACAGAAATGTGCGGGAGACCCCAACCTGACCCATCACGGTGCCAAATTAGCCTCGGAGACGTGTAATTGGTGAGCTGATGTCATTTAGAGACAGACATCTGCTGGGGTGCAATAATGAAGCCCTGTCTAAGGTAACAATATGACTGGAAAGCCATTACACATCTGCCGGTGATTAGGCAGGAGGGAGAACACCCATTTGTCTATTAACATTCTCAGCCTCACTCATAAAATGCACAAACCTGTGGACCAGAACATGTTGAAAAGAGAAACTGTGGCACATAACACCCCTCAAAGGCAAACGAGTGGGTGCAGCGATTTATTGAGGAAAAACAAGCCTCCCGTTGGCAGAGAAGGCCAGGGCGTCAGGAGAAAATGGTCTTTTCTGTGGAATGGGAAGTGGAGTCAGTGTTGGGTAAAAAATGGGACCGACTTTCCTAGCGATGTAGTCTTAATAATGCACACCTCTGTTCCCCCTATCTCCCACTGGGGAAGAAATTAAAGTGTCAGACCACTGGGTGCTCTCACAGAATGTGATTTTAGTTGCTGCTGTCATCGTCCTGGTTCGTACGGCTTTGTATAGGCCTCATTTCATCAAAGGCAGACGGGTGATCAGCTTTCGCTCCCTGGAAATGGTAAAAGGAGTAAAAGGGAGGAAAAAAAGCGTAGAAATAATAAATTGAGAAGCAGTTGTGCACAGATTACCTTCAGAGAGAGGAGAAAAAGAAGAAACTGGTAATTCATCTCCTTAAAAATGACCTTAGATTGATTTGATTCATATTTACCTTTTGATAGTGTGCTTGGAGACAAAAAGGCTGTATTTATTTTCTTCCCCAATCTGTTTAACAAGTGAATCAAATCAGAATCTTTTCAGAAAGTGTTTTCTCCAAATAAAAGGTCATGACGTTGCGCCGATAGCATTTTTAAAGAAATCATTCTAATTTAGTTTTTACACAAGATTAGCTTGTTGTAGCCATCATGACTTGGTTCTAATAACACCAAACCAAAGGAAGTAATTACCTCATCCAAATCCAAATGTTATTACTGAAACTTAAACGAGAAAGGTGGTACTGTGTATTTAAGCTACTTAACCCCAAAATGAGAGGAGGAGAGAGCCTGCCAAAGGACACACAATCTGGTGGCCGGCACATATCTTTCTATTTTGTCAAGCTAAGTAACCAGAGTGCCGGCTCTATCCCTGAATGACATGGATATATGAGAATTCAATTGATCTTTTCATTTATATATGAAAGGGAAAAAGAAAACTTAAAAAACACTCCATATTTGTTTTAATCCAACACTTAATTTATTGCAAATTGTATCATGGTGAGTATAGTTTAATGTAGGTAGTAGGCATAGGCTGTTTGGTTTTCTTGCACCTCAGCAATATTCTTGATTTGGACTGCTTAATCTTCATATTTTGTTTAAAGAAACTCCCAAGTCTTGATCCGACCATACAGGTTTATTCTTGTAGCTTCTTTGTGGTGGAGTTACTCTTGTCTGTGTATAAAACAAGCAAAGCCAACAAAGCGGTGCAGAGAGCAATAATAAAAGTGGCACGACAACCAAATTACTTACTGTTTGACGGACTACACTTATCAGGACATGAATCAACAGTTGTCATGGCTGCTGAAAGAAAGTCCTTTCAGTTTGTTACTGTACCGATGAAGGTCTCCTTTAGCTTTCCAGCTGTCCTGCACGCTCACAGCTTTTTCCACAGGCTGCTTTCTTCAACCAGGCAAACGGCATATAACTCCAGGAAGTTTGATAGCCTTAACTTGTTTTAGTACATACTACATTTCTAGTACATACAATATTTTTAAAATGTATTCACGCCCTGATTGTTCCCCTCTACACAGCAGTAATGGCAACAAAACAGTCAACAGGAAGCACTCCTCAGGCATGAAAACAAACATACCTTTTTATAGATAAATAGATCTCAGCCTAAATTTCTATATCTGTGCATACCTAGTTTAGTTAATGATGGTATTTACAGCAATACTGTTGCTATTTTGGAGACCCCTTTATACCTTTATATCATATTACTACCGAACCCTAGTATCTATGTTCTGATTGATTTTATTTAAAATAAATAAACAAATATTACTCTTGCTATAATGTATTTTGATTTTGAAATGCAAAGTTAAAGGTGACCTATTATACTTTTAAACTTTGGGTATGTCATGTTGTCCCCTTGCAGTTTGCCACGAACAGTAGGGACTGAATTTTTCTTCAGTCTAAGTCTTTCTGCAAAAATTGTGTACGATGTGAGTTCTCAAAGCAGTCTGTGGTGAAGTGATTCGCGTAAATTAGTACAGTCTTCGACAATGTGACTAGAACATTGCCCTCAAAAATAAAATAAAGCCACAAATCTCTGTTATCCGACAGGAGGAGTATGTACATGGACACGTGGGTCTTTGCAGCCAACAACAGAACATCTGCCTTTGAGGGTAGCCATTGTAAAGCGCGTGTTAGGTGCAGACGAGACGAAGGTGCAGACGAGACTGATACTCACTGAAAATCAAAGTGGGTGGAGCTTCGCTTCAGTTGCTAGTCAGGGGCGGGACTCGGGTAATGTTGCTAGGTGCCAATGTAACTGTGACATCACAATTACACAGCTTTTGAAATCGCTCGTTTTCTAGAAAAAATAAAACATTCATTTACAGCTAAAAAATGGCTGAATGTTTTGGGGTTTTTTTGCATTTGGACTGATGGTAGAAGCATTAGAGACCCAAGTAGTAGTATAAAAACGATCAAAAAGTGACTTTTGCATAGTAGGTCAAATGTAAAATAAACACCCGCTTTTTTTAGTAGTCATTTTCAATCTCTTTGTGGTTTCGCTCTTTACAGGGCAACACAAGTATAACGAGCTGATGTTGGCTGTTTTATAATTTTTTTTTTTTTTTAGTTGGACTGTCTTCTCAGGAAGCTAGCCTGCAATGGGTTGGATAGCAGACATGACAGTCATGGTGTGTTTTTTTTTTTTTTATCCTAACTTGAAACTGCCAAACTGTGCCAAAATTGGCTGTTCTCAAAGGCAAGGGAAAAGTTTAAGGGTCTTCCTTCATCACAGCTGACTGTGCACAGCAACGAGGTATCTTTTGGTCAGAGGCATTCCTGCTGCTATGTGCTTTATACAAGTAGATTTAGCTTTGGTCAAAACCGGACTGTAAAATCTCAGTAATTTGCAGTAGTGTAACATATTTATTTCTGGGTTGTTTTACAAAATTAGATAACGTGTGTCCTTAATTCCTTTCAGAAATTGTTACTAAATTCCCACGTTTGATAATATAATTTATTACACAACAATAAATATTATACAAAGTTGCAATAATCCAAAATGGTTCTGTAAACTTTATATTGGATTTTCTGCTACAGTCAGGCCTCTACTGGCATAAGAGTTCTTGTCCTTACATAATTATTACTAAGCCTTTTGAATGCACTTAACCTGGGATGACCGCAATCATTATGCTTAATTGTTCATATGATTTGTATTTTTGGGCTTATTAAAACACATTAAAACGAACAAATGCCACTTTTTTTCTACAGTTTGCTTTAATTGTATCTCAGTAAGCCTTAGTTGAAATTAACCTTATTCTGTTCTGTTATCACAACAGCCCTCAACACTTAACTTGATCTCATTTTTAAATACGTCTTGCCACAAATGATGTGTATGGAATCTGAATGTTTAGATGCCTATGTTTAAATGTGTTTTTTGAGTGCTATGGGCAACCATTTCAGCAGGCCAGAATATGTCTGAGACGCCACTTCCCCACAGAGAGTTGCTATGTCATCATGTCATTTTTGGTTTGGTAGACTGAGCGCCTCTGACAACCAGCTCTTTACTGCAGTTCAGACAAATGGATTTCTCAACTTATCTTCAACCATTTTTCTTTCCAGTGAAAACTAAATTGAGCCTTCATGTTTTGGATTTGGATCAAATTTGGATTATCTTTTATAATGGAAAAACATTGGTTATGACCGTTTCAATTGTACAGTACACGTTTGCTTTAAAATAACATCAGATGATGTTATTTTAAAAGATGCAACTAGAAGACGCCTGTAATTCAGATTGGTTTAAATAACAGTACAACTGGGTAACCAAATGGCCTTTCTTAGGAGTGTTGAAATTTGAGATGTAATGATTGTCATACCATTACATCTTGTCACATGTCAACTATCAGCAGCAGACGCAAAATATCTTTAATTTTGCTTTAACTATTTTTAACTATAAGGTTTTGTCTTTAGAATGAGACCCCTTTCCATAGTGAGATTATGAATGTCCATGTGAATAAAGGTAAAAGTAAACAACTACGTATCTGCTGCATGTACAATGGCATATCCAGCTCATGACCTCATAGACGATATTGAGTTCATCAGAAGTAGTATTTTGGCGAGAACTAAGAATCCCTACATTTCTGTTTACATAAATGCGACAAACGTTTTCCCAATTCCAAACAGTTTGAAGGAATTTGAAATATTCTAACAATAATTCAGTCCAGGTTTGACTAGACCATATATTGAGCTTTTTACGCTCGTCTAATTATATAGCATTAATGCTTGCCTTTTGCTTTTTTTCACAAATATAATAAAGGTTTTACTGTTGTTGTGAACGGTTATTGGAATATCTGTTCTTTGAGAAACAGCCCTTTAGTGCAGCACTGATGATGAGCTCTGAAACCCATGCCAAATTTAGCGTCATTAGCAGCTAATAGACGGTCAGTCACTGTTTTTTTGCAGTCAGATTGGAGTTTGTGATCAGACTCTGCTCACACAATGGGGCAAAGCAGTAACTAGTCTCTTACTTTCAAATAAGTTCAGCTTAAAACTTGCCTTCCGAGCCAGGGCTCATAATAACCACTTAGACTTAATTCACCAGAGGACGCCACATGCTGACAGCAACTAAATAGAGCTTTGCAATAAAACCCATTTAATATTGGGAGATCTTGTGCCAAGAGATCCTGTCACAGCCATGGTAACTGCCTAATTTCTGTGCTGAGCATTACTCATGATGCACTTATAGAATTAAGGTTGTTTTACAAGCAAGGAATTATAATTTAAACAAATTCGACAGCTGTCCTATGTTTAATGACGTCAAAAAACAATTACATAAATAATTCTGTTTTTATAGTGGATAAGAACACATATTTGCCTCTTATAGAGCAACATTAATGCTGTACAGCAGTCTGATTCTTAGAAAACAGTCATTCATTGCTAAATCTTGTTTATAGTAAAATTGTTTATTTCTCAAGGTTCCCCCTGGAAACTAGGAACTAATAAGTAACAATAATAATGTCTATTGGTCTGTGTTTGTGATTCTGAACATTTTATTGTAATTTTAAAAGTACAATAGAATGTAGGCCAGCGAAGGTACAATGGTTACAATTTGTGGTAATCTAATTAATAGACACCAACTAGCATTTTGTTTAACAGATGCGCAGTCACAAATGATCAGCTTAGTGAGAACCTGTGCAGCTTTAAGGGTAGGTGTGAAAGAACATCAGAAAGGTGTTTTTTCAATTGGCTGTCATCATCATGGGGTCAGTCTGGTCTTCTCACAAGATGGCTCCTGCAGCTGAAAAAAGGAAGGTATTACAAGATGGCGGAACTGGTCACGTTGCCTCCGAGCTTTTATTCGCGGGACCCATTGGTGTTTCAGCCCAGGTGGTACAGGTAACAATGGGCCTTTTTGAAAGAAGTTATTGGAACCTCTCATGAGAGCCAGTCCTGGTTCACTCACTAAACAAGCATGAGACTTGATAACTCACAATTTTCATGCTTATCCATGTGCTCTGCACAGATAGTTTGTTACCACAGTCTGCAGGATGGGTCTCTCCTGGTGTAATCTCACTTTGCTTATAAAAGATATTAACAGTATATATGCTTCTTTGCCCATGAGTTTGGTTCTTATTGTTAAGGTTTGATGGATGTTGTCTCTATTTATCTGCTAAATGGACAGTTTGACAAAACAGGCACCCATTACGGTGCTTCAGGCATAACTCCCAGTGTTATTTTGGCTGCCCTGCTGAGTATAGGCAAACCCTTGGCTACAAGTCAGGTAGTCCACAAATCCGACAAGCTGGTGACGAGTTTAAGAGACAAACCAAACAGTAATAACGCTCACAATTTGTATAATTTTTTTATTGCAATAATTGTTCAGTGAATCTGCTGTAAGAATATAACCAAGTGAGTGTGCATACTTGCTTTGCTGTGTTTGGGGTTCCTTCTGCACAAGGTTTATATGCACTCATGTTTATTTTAACAGCCCTGTTTCTGTTGAGAGTGTCTGTGTGAGAATGTACATCTGCAACTGAGCAAAGATAATTTTGAAGAGGGATATTAGAGATGGATGGATTACGGAAAGTCTCTTAAAGAGGGACAATCCATCATGCACGCCTATTAGGCACACACTGCCTCTCAAATGGTATTATCTTTATCATATCTGCCGTCACCCTGATATCATCCAGCCGTCATTCAGCTCAGCCGCTCTGCTGTCTGTCGCAGCTTCTTTTGCACCCCCCCACCCCCCACATCCCTTGCCCATGACTTTGCACCAACCGCGAGCCATTCAGGTTGCCTTGGTAATGTTAATAGGATTAGCAGTGGCTTATGCATATCCACCATCCCGTGTCTGGGCATTGATTAGAGCGAAATAGTTGCCTGCACATTCTTCCTGCTGCACCATACACGAGTACAGAGAGTCTGCAGCGTGTGATGTGCTCCTCAGCTTGAACCCCTTCGGTGCTGGCTCTTTTTATGTGTCAAGTTGTTCCTTGGCATGTTCCTTTTACAGAAAAGAAGATTAAAGTCCCCCCCCCCTTCCTCATGTTCTCTCAACTCTCCTTGCCGCAATTTAACTTTAAAATCTTTCCTCCCCTGAGTTGAACTTCTTCGCGCTCTTTAAAGCACAGGATGTGTTTATCTGTTTAAATAATCTCACTCAGTTCAGGGTCTTGTCACACAGCTCAGCTAAGCTCCATCTGTTTGCGTGTTTCCCAGGATTATGACCTGAGTCAGCTCCAACAGCCAGACACGTTAGAGCCTGACGCCATCAAGCCGGTTGGAATCCGCCGTCTAGACGAGAGACCCCTCCACCCCGAGCCGCAGTATCCAATGAGGTCAGCAGCACCCCATCCTGGAGACATCGGAGACTTCATTAATGAGGTAAAAACACACTAGCTGAGTACAGTTACTTACAACTGACGCTGGGTCTCTGTGAGGTGGAATTAAAATCCTAGGAAGAGACCAAAGATGACCGACACAATGCAGCAGAACAGCTTGAATTTCATTTTCAAGTTAGAGAAGTTCTTTATAACATTTCTGTCTAGGTAAACAATCTGTCTTTTTAAGAGTGAGCATCAAGGAGCGCCTTTTAGCTGGTTTGACACTAATTAGAGCTAGTTTTTTTTTTTCTCTGCAGAGACCAAGAAACCTTACTAACCTGACCCATATCTGCTGTGATTCCTATTAGGCCCAACATGTATATGAGACTAACTCGCTCGAGTATAATTGTTTTCCTCTTTCTGAAAAGTGGAGATAGAGATGTGCCAGCAGAGCAATAGTACATGAGAGCAGAATGCATCGGCTTTCTATCTGCGTGCACAACTCGGAGTGCCCTCGTTTGCCTGAGGCCATCATTGACTCCAGCATGAAGGGAGAATGTAAAATGAAAAGAGGAGTCATTTATTTTTCACAAGCTCCAACAGACAGGAGTTTCACTGCATTACAAATGAAGTTCGCTCCTAGTTTTTGGATGGTCGCCCATGTTTTTAGATTAGAGCTTGCTCTTTTCAGCTCTGCTGCCCAACCTTTTATCTCTGGGTTCCCTTTAACCGGGCGCAATACACCAGATCCCCCCACTGATCGTGAGTCAGGAAAACAAGAGATAAGCCTGTCTGACAGCTGATATAAAGACAAATGTAATATTTAGTTGTAAATAAAGGTTTGCAGATGTACACCATCCTTTATTAGACTTGTTTTATACAGTGCTTTGCAAAAGTATTCACACCTGACATTTTTCATGTTACAACAAGAAATCTAAGATATTTTAGTGGGGTTTTATGTGTTAGATCAAAACACTGTAGTAAAACATTGTGAAGGGAGAAGAAAGTGATGAATGATTTTAAGTTATATAAAGATTTAAAAATCGGAAAGCTATGAAAGGCTTTTATATTCTACACCCTTTGCTCTAACGCCCCCAATTTGTAAATGGAGTCCACCTGTGGATACTTTTAAAGCTGAATTAGATTATAAAACAATATCCCACACATTGAGTATCTCACAGAGCACCGTTCTTTCAATCATCTTAAAATGAAAAGTGTATGGGACAGCAGCAAAACTACAAGGAAACCATTAATCAGAGGAGCAGCAAAGAGGACTGTATTAACTCTGGAGGAGCTGCAAAGATCAACAGCTCAGACTGAATAGTCTCTTTACAGGTCAAGTATCAGTTGTGACTTCCCCAAACCTGACCATTTATGAGAAGCAACAATGCGCACCGTGAAATTTAGTGATATCCAAAACACGTCAATACTGGAAGAGTACCAGTTAGAAGCTGCAGAGGTAAAGAAAACAGTGAGACTGACAAACGTTTACCTTCTGGGAGGACAACAACCCTAACCTTACAGTAAGAACTACAATTAAATGGTTTAGATCAGAGCATCTTCGCGTGTTAGATCTGTTTGCCTGAACCAGACAGTCTTGGTCTGTAGTCTCAAAATTGACTGCTCCTAAAACTAAGTCTTGGTAACTGCAGCACAGCCATTGAGCTGGAATGACCTAACTGATGGGGCCGGCTGCCAACAGAGAGGGGAGACGAAGAGGAGTCGGGGAGAGGGAGGGAGGGGAGAATGTCTCATCTCCATCCTGAATCGTGCACATTACCTCGGAGCTCTTAATTAAATTAGAAGGACAGGGAAAAAAATCAAGCGTACGCTTACCATAAGGACGTTAACCCCTTAGTTGGACAAACAGTGCTGCATTAATCAACTTTTGGCCTGTTTTCATAGAGGGGAGCAGAACTAAAATCATTAGCACAAACTTGACCAAATCTTAGTTCACATGTGGACACAGGAGATAAAGCTGAAGTGATTGCACTCAGTGTTTTGCTCAATTGCTCATTCCAGCCCTCACAAGGTTTTCTGTGATAGCAGTGGGTTTGATTACACTTTTCTTTATCTGCAGGACAGAGCGGCTCCAAAAAGTGAGGGCAGTTCATGATTTAACACTTACGGGCTGTGATTGTTTCTACAACAGGGAATAACTGTTGTAATGAAATCTTTTAATAGAATGCTGAGTTCAGTTATTGACTAACTTTATGAAACTGGCACTTTTGGATGGAGAGGGCTATATCCCGCAGAGCTATTATGGTTGTAATTGAAATGAACTATCCATCTGTCATATTTTCACAAAATGATCTGCATCACAGCCCTGAGTAAATACTTAACAAAAGCTAACAAGTGGAAAATAATGGCAAAGTGCCCAGGCGCTTTAAGATACTCCATCTTTTCATTTGAGAGCATTTCAGCACTATAGTGTCTATTTAGAGGATGCCATAAATCTCTGACAAATTCCAATGAGTTGAGGTCTCATTTCTCTGTTATGTTCATGTACTTCTTTTAATTCACATATTATTTGTCGAGTGTCCTCGGTTCCAGTGGCAAAAGGGAAAAACCAGGCTTGCATCCAAAAGTGATTCATGGCCAAAGCACATCTCAACTCCTAGATTAGCAATCCATCAAGTCTCCAGAGTCCTGTTAGTGAATGAGGCTGGAAATCAATAACAATCCATAAGCACCTCTGGTGCTGGTGCTATGAGGATTTCTGGGAATGTCAAGTACAATCTTCAAAATAGAACCACTCCCAGCCAGCACCCTGAGCCTCTAGATGACAGCGAAAATGCGCATGCGTCTGCAAACAACCCACTTGCCTTCATCCCTGCTTGGATCTTTGGTTTACAGAGCTGGAAATCTATAAAATATTAAAGATGTTTTGAGCTAGCTGGCAGATGACATCCTATCAGAGCTGTACTGGCAGGGCAGGGCAAGGGGCTCGGTCACAAGGGTTATTGAGGGGAAAGGAGATTCTACCAGGCGTCTAAGGCTGCCAGTATGCTTAGTCTCTACTTTTGATCAAGCAGATAATTCTACATCTTAGAAACATCAGGAGGATCTGACTAAAACCAAAGGAAGCTCAAAGGAGCTTGAGAGCCTGATGAATCTGGACAAGAACCACATTTCCTAAACAAGTGGAGGGAGAGCCTCTGAAAGGTTTTATGGTAAATTGGCTCGTTTGTGAGAAGCAGCACTTGGGAAGGAGCAACATTTATGTGGCTCAATCCTTGGTGGAGGCGGTTATTTGTACGGAGTGCAGACATGGTCTAATCTTCTCCTCTACTAGCAGAGATATTCACAATTTTTCACAAGTCCAACCCAAGTCTGAAATGCTTATAATAAACATTTTTCCATCAAATGTAAGCCATCAAATCTACCTATAAACCTGCAATGCTGTATATCAGGAGTTAAAATCTCCTACCGTTTAAAACAGGATTTAACAAATGTTCAGTTTCCAGATGCCTGAAGGTGCCACAAACATCGGTTCAATTATATATGCAAGTATAAAAAACAAAGGGAATGTCCAGCCATTATAGTGTTTAGGAGAGAAGTTATGTGTTCCAAAGATTAATATGTTTCTATGTGAAATATGTACAAACCCCAAAACTGAAACAAGAAAGTGTACTTGCACACAGTGAAATAATACCTGTACCTGGTTGTTTTTGCTGTGGGAAGGACTGGTGCACTTCATTCAATAAATGACATCATGAGGAAAGTTTATGTGGAAATATGTAAACAACATTTAAAGAAGCTTTTGGAAAGATTACCAAAACATTGGTTCCAAGTTGTAAGCAAGTTGTAAGGAAATGTATGTAAACTTGTGAATATTAAAGTACAAAAAAATGTAGTAAAATATCTTTTGTTCTGGCATTTAGCAAATGCAAATTTTGGTAATTCTGAAGTAAAACATGAAATTTTAAGTTTGATATAAAATCAGACAGTGATGGGGGAGAAAATAGTTTTTTTTATACTGCAAATGTTTAATGGTCTAAGTCAGAAACTTGAGTCAACAACTCTGCCTAATAGTGGTTTCTTTTTTGTTGTCCTGCACAGGGACTGCAGGCAGCCGACAACGACCCCACTGCTCCTCCCTACGACTCCCTGCTAGTGTTCGATTACGAGGGCAGCGGCTCCACGGCCGGCTCCCTAAGCTCACTCAACTCCTCCAGCAGCGGGGGCGACCAGGACTACGATTATCTCAACGACTGGGGCCCTCGCTTCCGAAAGCTGGCGGATATGTACGGCGGAAGCGACGACTAGGCTGGGACACCACGACGGATACAAAGTTACGATTTAAAAAAAAAATAAAAATGAAGAGAAGGAAAGATTTCCCATTGAAGGACACATACAGCTTCTGATATTCCCTGAGAGTGATAGAACTGTGACTGAAAAGATACAAATAATAAACATTGATTCAGAATTTTTTTCTAAACAAGACACACACAAAAAACAACCAACCTAGGCTTATTGTTGTAGTCTACACATACATATGCTTGTTGAAAGCTTAGGCATAGCCTGTGCTCCAGGTGTGAAGGATGTTGGGAGGTGACGCTCGGTGGACTGTCGCCACTCGGATTGTCGGTATTGAACGCGCTCAGTTAAACTTGAATTTCACAGTACAGAAGCACTGGGATATAATGTGCCTTTTTGTACATTTTTTTGGATCTAAATGATTAGTTTTATGTTCAAGGCTTTAATGGTACTGACTTTTGGAGTGATTTCAAACAGTATGTTACACTCTGGTATGCTTCTACGTGCTTTTTTCTTTTTTTTCTTTTTTCCAGTTACACAATGCTCCTTTTTGAAGAATATTTGAATCCCGGATGGAAGGAAAAACGATTATGAGCAGCACTGTACAGTATGCTAGACCTTTAGAAATTTCTCACTAAAAACTTAAAATTATGCAGCTGATGGCAAATAAAGGGAGTTAAAAATCACACTTTTTGTAGCAGAAATTTTTTTTTTTTACTTTTTTTTTTTTTCATTTTGAGGTGATGTAGTATTTTACAAAAACAACAAAAAACTGTTTTGGTCTACTCTATTACACTTAATTTGCCTTAGTCATCATCTGGTATTTTCAACTTTTACTTCAATGTAAAAAGATGTGTGTACATACTGTTTTTCTTTTACTTTTTCGTTTGTTGTATTATGACGCAGTGCAAAAGTTCCAAACTTGTAAATGTATAATTTGGGCAACAAATTGACGTTTTTTGCATGTTTTTATCTTTTCATGATGACAGAAATTTGAGAAAAAAAATTGTTTCCCAAATTTATTTAAAAGTGGAAAAAATACAGTTACATGTGTAGAAGTTGAAGTTTTTTTGTATAAAAAGAAATAAGAAAAAAATTAAATGACAAAAAAAAATTGAGAAGTAGTAATCTTGTCAGCACAACATTTGAATTTGTACCAAAAAAGGGAGAATGGGCTGGGTAACATGCTAATTGGCCATGACTAATGATTCAGGTTTAAGACTGGAAATGGTTTTGAACTTGAGCCTTGTGGATAACTGTGTGTACTGGAACACAACTTATACATCTCTGACCCCCAATCATCTAAATAAAATGCTGATTTTGGAGCTAAAAGGCCCTGCTTCTTTATTTCTTGTACTCGATCTCAGCATAACTTTAGAAGCCAAATTACATTTTCAGTTGTGTTGTCTCAAAAAGTGGCCTTTGCATAAAAATACTTCTCCATAGCACATTCTGCCGAAGCCGTGAATAAATCATTTATGCCTTATTTATTTACAGGGATTATACAAAACAAAAAATATTCAAACCCTTATGCATGGAAGTTTTGTTGCTAAACAGTAAATTTAGTATGTAACACGATCTGTGTTCCCAAGTCAAGGGCAGAAACCCGCAGGAAACAAATTTATCCAGCACCTGTCTGCTATGAGGGATTTGTTCCATTGAGTACTGAACTGTCAGATTAGACTTGACCTCGAGACGAAGATTGTCTGCTAATCCCAACACTGCCTCTTACCAGACCTCCTTTTGTATTTGCTCGAGGTTGAAAACAAGAATTACTTTGAGAAATCTGTTCAGCTGTCGGTGTAGCATCTTTGGTTGATGAAAATCACAAGACATCACTCATTCAGTTATCACCTGCTTCTCTGTCCTGTTCCAACTCCAACCTTCACACTAACATTTACCCAAGTTCAATTACTTACAGTAAAATTAGACTGAGCAAAGTCTGGTTAGCTGGTGTTTGTTGAAGTTCCTCTTCCGAGCCTTTCAGAGTCTGTGAACCCTTGTTCATGTGCAAATGACCTTGTGGTGTGCAGAGCTTATCTCCGTGTGCACAGCTCTTCAGTACCATTTCTCAGAACTGACACAAAATGTTACACTGCAGAGCCAGATATATTGTTACAAAAACAAACTGATCTCCAGGTTCTGTTTTAACTGCACCTGATTCACATTTGCTCAATCGAGCCATTTCCATTTTTACCTTGAGGTTTCCAAACGGAAGCAGTTCCCTTTTTCTTTACTTTTGTCTCTGCTCCCATAATGGAAATGGTTAACTTTTGACTAACCCCTTTAGCTGGCTTTGATCTTGAGCCAGCAGACATGTGTTTAGTGATTGAACATTTTCAAAAAAAGGGCTTCATTTTGTAGCTTAGACGTTTCTAGTGTGTGCAGTGAAGAAGCACATCAAGTAGATTGTGCACCATTAAAAAAGTAGTTTGACATTTTTAGACTTCTGCTTGTTTGCTTTTGAAGGCCTAGATGAGTGAATTTAGGCTATTAAATTACACACATCTGTCCGTTGTAGAACAACAGGCAGCAGCTGGAGAACACGCACAAAGAGCAGAAATGGTGAAAAAATGAATGTGGATCACATTTCCATCAACCTAAAGTTATAGCTGGAGTTATTTTAACAGTATCTTTTCTTAATACATTGTTGTTCACAGCAACCTCTCTTGTTCCAGAAAAAAAGCATTGAGAGAGATTAGGAGAACTTTTACTGATGTCTGGAATATAATACAGGATGTTCACAAGAAAGAGCTTCTGAGATGATACCCAGCTGACTGTGAGGACACATAATGTATGCACAACACATTTTAATGCTAATGTTGGTCCTTTGTTGATAAAAATTGATTATTTACACTGTTATGTAAATCTTTAAAGTAGACACTAGCTTTTGTTTTTGACTGTCTTCATTGCAGTATCTCTGAATACAGGTGGACATACTAGCGGTACTCTTTGTGAGTAGAAAAGTGGTGGTTCTGCTCTTCTGAATCTATGATGGAATTCTGAGCCAAGACTTAAAGCAGTAATGGATGTTGTAGAACCTATCTCCATCAACTGGCCAGTAGCCTACCACTGAAGATTGACAAAGTGACACTGCTGACCAGGAGTCCAATTAATAGCCAAGTCCCCTTGCTCCTTGGGCATCAAGGAAAGTGGCAGGTACTTCTACCCTCCTATAAGTGCTTTTTGATCTCGCCACATCTACAAGGGAATATTACTTTATCAAAATCCTCCAGAGAAGAGAAATGTAATTTTGTTTTGTTATACACTCACCCGCCTCCTGTTTAATTGCTTGTTAACTTAAATAGCAAATCAGCATATCACATAGCAGCAATCTAATGCACTTCAGAATCCAGTCCTGGTAAAGACAACTTGCTAAAGTTTAAACCGAGTCTCAGAAAGGGGACTTTGACAAGTGGTGTGGTTATTGGTGCCAGATAAGCTTTCCTGAGTATTTCAAAGCTTCTGATCTACTACTATATTCACACAAAATGATTTTTGGGTTTAAAGTTTATGGTCAGAAAGATATAAAATATTCTGACCCCTGCAGGACCCTCACTCGTCTCTGCCAGTGTGGGGTGAACCCAAAGCACCTGCAGCTACTGTGTCAGGTCTTGGGTCCTGATCACCACCAGGTTTGGACTGGTAAATGCTCGATCGCTGACAAATAAAACTTATTTTACAAGACTTATTCACATCCTGAGGACTAGATTTACTCCTGAGACATGGTTGAGGGTTGGTGAGTCCGCGCTTTTACAGAACGTTTACCGGAAGGCAGAGGAGGAGGGCTAGTGGCTATTTTGAGAACCACTATAAATATAAACCACTGTCTTTATCAGCATCACCTAATAGCCGAACTGACTGTTTGAGCTGGGTTGCGCTCACACAACCCAGTGCAACACTGTGCGGTTGTCTACAGGACTTCTCAAATTACTTTTCTGATCTGCTGGTCGAATTATGCCAAAATTATCATGTTTTTATTGTTTGGGACCGATGGGCCAATGGCAAAAGACTTTTTAAACCCTATTGACTCATCATGTGAATCATGTGCAATATGTGTGGATCTTGTTTCAACTCACAGTTTAGCTGTTTTTAACAGTTTTGTGATTTCGTATGGTCAGATAATAAGTCTGTTTTCAGTGGTGGGCACGGTTCCGCTAACAGCTAACAGTTGAACACATTTTTTGTTTAGCAGATTAGCATGTTTGCTAACTTTGAAAACCGTAAGCGTATTTTAGCTTCCGCTTAATTAAGCTTGCCAACTTTAAGTCCGCTAACAAAATTCACAAGGTTGTTCCTTTCTGTTGTGGGCATGTCTCAAAGAGTCCGTTAGGGACGCTTTCGGCTTACTGCATGTAGCTACACATGACAAGACGTCATTGTGCGACGCAGCAGCAAGCTGAAGGCAGTTTTAACCTATTTTACGAAGTGTTCTTCAAGTTATGGAAGGTGAAAATGAAGTCTTCTCAATAGTTAGCAGTTAACGTTAGCTTCTGCTGATTTTATTTTTATTTGTTTAGCGGTTTAGCATTATTGAAGCTTAAATCTTTTAGTTAGGAGAATATGGGTTAGTGAAGCTAGCTTTTTGGTTAGCTGTGCCCACCACTGCCTGTCTTGTTCGAAGTTTCTCTTCCTTGTACCAAAGTTATTCCTCTTGCTGTTGTTCAATTCTGTTGTGTTTTTAACCCTCCACTGCTCATCATTTCTCTGTTGTTTTAAAGAACTGTGGCCTTCCTGAATCCATATATAATGACACAGATGAGCTCAGCTCATAGTTTCATTCAATCTGCCCAACTGACATTGTGGCCCCCTTTAAGATCAGGCAAGTAAAAGCCAAATCTGAACCCTGGCTGAATGAAACCACCTGTGCTGCCAGAAGAAAAAAATGAATAGGAGAAGGCCGATTTAAAGCACGAAGTGCTTTAAATCAGCTGAGGTAGTACCAATGTTGAAGAAGACTGGAATAGATGTTGACTTATTTGCAATCTATAGACCTATTTCACAACTATTGTCTGTCTAATAAAAAGTTATTTCAAAGCAGCTTACTTACTATTTGTCAACAAATAATCTGTGTGAGCCATTTCATTCTGCGTTTAGATCTAACCACTCCACTAAAACAGCATAAGTGTAAGTGGTTAATGATCTGTTGGTAAATGCAGACCAAGCTTTTCTACTGCTTGATCTAAGTGCTATTGACATTGTGGACCACTTTATCTTACTGGATAGATTTGAACACCTTATCAGAATTATGGTAAATGTACTCTCATGGCTGAGATCTTACCCATCTGGTAGTTCCTAGAATGTTCGTTTTAAAAATGACCTCTCCAAGACCTGTGCTGTCTGGCACAGTGTCCCTCAACAGCCGTGCTTGGCCCACTGTTATTATCTCTCTATGTGCTGCCTCTTGGTCCTCTTCTATGTTCTTTCAATCTAACCTTCCACTGCCATGCCGACGACCTGCAGCCTTATGTGCCTTTAACCATTAGAAACTTTGCTGACTTGTCAAAATCAAAGCCTGTCTGTTTGCAATCAGGGGCTAGTTATCTAATAGTTTTCTGCCATTTAATGCTGATAAGGCACACTTGATGGTAATTGGATCTTAAAAACTTCCAATTCTTGCCTCAGAACTACATTTCGAAAATTGATGACTATGTCATAAAATGTAGGCATAAGGTAGAGGCTAGGGTGTGTGGGTCGACCCGGCGCTCTCCTTCGAGTCTCACATAAAATAGGTAACCAGGATTGACTTTTATTACCTCAGGAACATTGCAAAATCAAACTCAAATCAAGTTTTATCTTTTGAAAATGTGGAGGTTCTGATCCACACATTTGTGTCTTCACATATTGATTGCTGCAATGCTCTCCTTTCAGAACGTGGCTGCTTACATTTTAACCAAAACTGTGAAATATGAGCAAATAACTACAGTATTGTCATCTCTTCATTGGTTGCCTTGTCAGGTTTGAGCAGACTGGTCTGGCTGCTTGCCTACAAGGCTACAACGGATTGGCGCCTTCCTACTTCGCATATGTCCCACCCCGTGCTCTTTAATCCCAGGGCACTGGCCTTTTAACTGTTCCTACTGCTAGAAGAAAAACTGTCAAGAAGCGCCCTTTCTCATTCCTTGCCCCATTTTTGTGAAACAATCTCCTTCCCATTATTAGGCAGGCGTGTTCTGTGGAGGTTTTTAAAGCTAAGCTGAAGACCCAATAGTTCTCCTTAACTTATTCTACAGAATTTTTATGCTTAATGATTTAATGCTTCTCTTGCTATTCCCTTGTTTTAATTGTTTTAAATAGTACTGTTCTGTTTTACTATTTTTTTATCATTCTGTAACTGTTCAGCACTTTGTTTTAAAGTGCTATACAAATACATTTATTATTATTATTATTATTGCTACTATTGTTTTTTGGCACAGTATGTTGGACCAATCATTACTAATCTAGGAGTTCAAATAGATGCACTAAGTTAAAATAAAGCCTATTCTACCAAGGCACCTTTTTTGAAACATTAATACATGCTTTTAGTATATTTAGGCTGGATTACCGCATTTCATTAGAGGGTTAGTGCAGTGTGTCTTTTAACCTGCACATGAAAGTCTAAGCACATTACTAATATTTTAATTTCACTTCAGTGGCTACCTGTATGTTTCAGGATCCTTGTTTAAATTTGCTTTTAAATCTCTTAATGGGCGCCTCCCACCTCTCTTAGCTGCTATAGCCCAGTCCACTTACCAGCAGCTCCTTATGGGGCCTAAATCCAAGCATAAACTTAGAAGTTACCATACGTTCGCTGTAGCTTCTCTAAAGTTGTGGAATGAATTTCCTTATTGCATGTCAGACAGGCTTCTTCTCTTTCTGAGTTTAAGAATCTTCTTAAAACATATTTATTTGCTGAAGCCATTGGCAAATTTTAGGAGGATTGGCTTTGTTTTTAACTTGTTTTTTAACTTGTTTAATTTTCTTTTCTTTAATTATTTATGTCATTCGCATATGTACAGTATTTTGTGGACCTTGGTTTATTTCAAAGTGCTTTATGAATAAAGATGATCTGATATGGTCTGATATGATATGATATGATATGATATAGTATGGCCATTGCATGTTGCTATGATGTCGATATGGAAAAACACTCTGTGAAGCATTTTTCAGAAACCTTGTTGAATTTATGCCACAAAGACTTAAGGCAGATCTAAAGGCAAAGTGGGGTCCAACTAAGTACTAGCAAGATGTACCCGTTAAAGTGGTCTGTGAGTTTATTTTTTAATATATAACATAACATTTTTTACTGGTTACTTATCTCGAAGTAGACTGCATTCAGAGACTTTCTGCCGCAGAACTGTGGCAAAGATATGCCTCTCTTTCACTAGTCAAGTACTTGGATCACCCACATCCCCCACAAATATGTGTTTACACAATTGAAGTCAGCATTGCTGTTGATGGATATAATGTGGCACTGAACACATCGCTTCTAAATCCCCTGTTGGCTTACAGTGGGGGGTTAACTTCAAATCCCCATGCTGCCTTGGTCCTTGTATAAATTGCTGTTAGAAATTCAGGCCTGTCTTAAAAGGGATTTGCTAAGGAGACTTCAGTTTCTTGCTATTTGTCAAATTGCTTCTCATTTTAAGACAACTGGAAAATCTCATGCAATTTGTGTAAAGGCTGTTTTATGAATATCCATATAACTGTTTCTTTCATCATTTTCCATAGTTTCTAATTATTTTGCTGCAATCCAGCACAAAATAGGTTTCACTAGAATTTTTTTGCAATCCACAACAGTCATGATCTGCATCTGACTGTGTTTTAATTGCACCCACCCATTTTCCATGTAGTTCCTTTTACCTCAGTAGTATTTAATGCCCCTTTTACATTGGTACTTAGTCAGAGTGGTTCATATCGGGTCAATTCAACTCTCCACGGTTTGCTTTGTTTTCTATTACAATTGAGTACCATCTCAATGTGGGCGGGATTGTCAATAGCAAGGCAGCCCCACAGTCAGAAAAAGTGACATGAGTTGATTTGTATGTTGCACAAACACAACAACAATGGAGGGCCTGCTGCTTGGTCTATAGCTTGTGTGCGGCAAGACAAAGCACTTCGGATAGTTACAGGAGAGAGAAGGAAGTCATGGAGCGGTCTCAAATTGAAGGGTACAAGCTAAAGGACTTGTGAGGGCAAGTTAACACTGCCTAATGCTAGCTTGCTATAGTGGTCATATAAACAATAAGCTCAGCATACAATGATTTAACAACTGACAAGATATTAGTGAGTTATTATAATATGCATGCAATGACTAGTGACGCAGCCCTCTACCCAATCAATGATCGACAGTCTAACATTGTGTTTTTTAGCACGACTCAAGACGGTTGGAACCGCAACCTAGGAGGTACTAAAAATAACAACGGTTCCACGAAATCTTTCTGAAAGGTGTCCATGTGGATACCCCTCATGCTCCAGTTCCTGAGTTCTCTGACGAGGGTGTCCAGGTGGACCTGCCTCATGTACCTGTGCCAAAGCTCCTTTGTTTTTCAGAGCTCCTCCCTGGGTCCCAGGCTCCAGAGCTCCTTTGTGGGTTTTCACCCCCAGAGCACCTCAATAAACATTTGAGGCCCTCTACCTGCCTATTTTTTGGTTTTTTTTTTTCATGGACTCATGGGGGGGTCTGGTATCCGCCCTCGAGGGGAGGGGTAATGTCAAGATCTGCACTTGTTTGTGTTTTGTTATTTGCACCTTCCTGTTTTCTATATAGTTATTTTCACCACCATTGTATTTAAGTTCCTGTCTTCTCTCCATTCATTGTCAGGTTCTCTGATATTGTCTCCTTGGTTCCTGTGTTTCCTTTGTCCCTGTAAGCTATAATCTTTTTTTATTAAAATATATCCATCCACCATGCGCCTTCCAATGTCCTGGTGCTGCTTTGGTTCTTCAACTCCAAAAAATATGACAACAACTATCCCTTTAAAGGCTGACCCTATGAAATTATTTATGAAAAAATGGCATGTAAAAATCCAAATCCTTTGCCTAACTCAAGGTTTATTGCTAAACTTTGCCATGGAAACACAAAAGAAATGCAGCCTCATTGTTGCGTCAGGATGCTGCACGGTTAAAACTCCATCTTCCCTTGCTTTAACTCGCCTCCAGGATCTCCCACCCTGCTGTATTGTCATCATGATGTTGAGATTGCTCCAACTGGTTCAAATCCACCAAGCAGTCAAGTCCTGTTTCTTTCTTCGTCTTTTTCTCCACCCTCAGCAGGTGGAGAAAAAGAATTGATATTCCAGCACCCCACTTCAATTTCACAACATGGATTATCCCCGAAGGTACGTTGGCAATCTAAGAGAGCTCGGGACATAAAGACGGCTGCTGCACACCTCCCTCAATATCCGCACTGAAAACATTCAGCTCTCTACCTTTTATAGATATGTACTTGGAGAGTCTGTAATAATGCACCAATTGAAGCTGCTTCAGTCAGAAGTGCTGCTTGAAAGCATTACATGGAAATTATAGGACAATGTGAAATGTTGGGAGGATAATAATCATTGAAATTGACAGCCTGAGCAGTAATTAATGACCATTGTGTGAAAGGCATGTTTTTGTCGTGTATTTGCAAGATGGTGCGGTGAGGTCGGGTGAAATAATTGCACAAAACAGTGTCTCATTTACACATTTCAGCTCACTGAAAAATGGATAAAAATAGTAAATGGCAAGCATGTTTAAATAGGCAGAAAATTGTTTGCCAAGCTTATTAAGTCGGGTAGAAATGACACCATTTTCTCTGCCAATATCTGTGAATACCTTCTACATACAAACTGCACAATAATAAAAAGGAAAACAAAAAAAAGAAGAAAGCGAACACCTCAATGACACAAAACGATGAATAAATAATAAATGTGTTATCAGCTGCCGGCTCTCTCCATGGGCTTTGTTGTCTCTCCTAGAGTGAAATCTGGCTCTGATGCTGACTCTTCTATTTTTTCATTAGATGTTGCAATATGTGCTGGCAGATTTTTTTTTCAAGTTTTATTTAAAATATTAAATTCAAATGTGAGTAGAAAGTCGACTTGTAGTGCTCTGAGCACTCCAGGGATGTTCTCCAGGGGATAATGGCTGCAGATTGCCTGTTCTTACAAGCACCCCAGGGCTGCTTTTATTGACTGTGAAACAATGCTTCCACCAGCGACTCCTCACCACAGCAGATTTACAAGACAGCCATCCTCAGCTCCCCAGCTTGTGTGTCGGTGAGAACGTGTGAGCAGGTGGATGGCTGAGCAAGTGTCATCACAGAGAGAGCCACACAGCATCGGTGGGGGGTGGGTGGAGTGGTTGGTAAACATGCAGAATACAAACCCGAATCCAATGCAAACCAGCTCCTGAGTTATGCTGCTTGTGACCTTTGGTGGACTTTGAAAAGATGGATGCTGCCCAGGCCATCGATAGAAATTTCTGGCCCTGAGCAGCGAGAGCATATTTCATATGAATTCCCAGCCTCAGCATGCTACCTTTGAATGAATAAGTAAGTAGTCTGGATGACAGCTAGTGCTTACCAGGGCACATGCATTCTTTAATGCATTTGTGTATAGACCCAGTCACTTGTGTAAAATCAATCAATTTGATTTCTACACGGCTGTCCTCCAAGTGTAATATTAGATCAGTGTGTTTGTATTTCCTCTGCATAAGGAGTGAATGGAGACTTGCTCTTCAATCACGTTTTTCTTCCATCCAGTCTTGATCTACAATGCTATCAACAATCATTTTCCCCCCTCACAGATTTCTTCCTTTTTTATATATTTTTCTTCACACTTAAATATTTCAGTGTTGATATCACACAAAAATAGTCAAAAGCAGTTTTCAAATTTCTTTTATTGAGGTAAAAAAAGGCTATCTAAAACCACATGGCAGCATGAGAAAATATAATTGCAACTCTTGGGAATTCAAGAGTTGTGATTAACCCCAAAAGCTAATTTCACCACTAACACCCAGAACTAATTCCATCGAAGAATCAAGAAATCAATTAAATAGCAACTATCTGACAACATGAAGTAAGCTAATAAAACCCTAAAAAGGAACACAATATGTCGACATCTAAAAAAAAATGAACAGATGTGAATTAAAGTTACTGAAACCTATCAGTCTAGAAAGCTGTCTAGTTAGCTTGGGAAGAAACTTCTTTGGCTTTCGAACTTTAGTGAACTACGTTGAGAGGTATTATCCACAAATGTAGAAAAGCAGAACAGTGGTAAACTTTCCAAGGAGTGGCTGGTCTGCTAACATTACTCCAACTGTACATCAGCGACTCATCCAGGAATTCATTGGCATCCATGGGAGAGTTCCCAGGCCAAAATTACTGCTGAACAAGAACACAAGGCCCTGTCTCACATTTCCCAAAACACCTATTTATGATCCCCAGAACTCCTTTGGAAGGTTTGCTCCATTTTACCCCTGTTGCAAAACTACCATACCATCACAGAAAAAGATCACATGAAAATAATCAGACGTGGTGTGATGGTGTAGGGCTGCTTTTCCTTATCAGCACCTGAATTCTGCTCCCTACCTGAAAATACTGAAGGAAAACATCCAGCATTTATATGGCAAAACCAGATATTAGGTATAGGGGGCAGTTATTTTTTCATGTGGGCAAAGCAGGTCAGAAACATTTAAGCCTGACAAAAAAGGTAAAACATAAATCTTCAGGGGACAAATGTTTTTTCAAGGCACTGTACAGCCTCTCCCTGCTTTGTTTTGCTGTAGATTTCAGCCGTATATTTCTCCAGCAACTTACCCTCCGTTCCAGCAGATATTGTTCTCCCCCTAATTCATCAGCTCTCGTTTATCAGGGCCCACCCATCTACGCTATTAGTTTCCTGTCCATACACAGCCCCCCCCCTGAAGCTGTGGTCACAGAGCTCGCAGAGAGGAGCTCTGGGACAAAAAAATGATGATCACCCTTTCTCTCGAAAGATGCATATCAGCCTAGAAGGAGATTTTCAGCTTGTAAGCCAACGTTCAATGTCACTTTCTGCCGCCTGCGAGTGCTCACGAGGCATTTCTCATCTCACTGTGGTTTCTCTTGCATGAATGGCTGATCTGCTCCACAAAAGGACATGTAATCATAAACCATGCAGACACATTAAAAGATACCCAGACCTTTTTTCATCATTTTCTTTTACTCACACACAAACTCACTAACCTTTCTTTATCACAGCCAGAAATGGCTAAGACAAGCATTCACATTAAGCAGCCGCTCTCACTTCTGAAAAATATGTTTGATATTTCTATTCTCCTGTGAAATTGAATATGCAAAAAGCAACTCAAAGCAGGGAGGGAAAAGCGAGAAACAAGTAAGAGCCTTAAGATGTATTCATGCCTTTAAATACTTGACATTCCATCACCCTGCCGTCGTTATGGGTTTGGGTCCCTCCTGGCCAAACTCTCACAATAACCGGATAATTTCTTGCAACCAGTTACAAATTTGTTACTGTGGTCTGCAGCAAAGGACTTCCATGATCAGTGATTTATAAATGTGCTGAAGGGTAGATGGCTCTCAGATCAATGTGCAGCTGATTATACAGGGTGGTTGCTACATAACTGTCTGTATGGAGGAGAAAAGAGGCCACTGGGTTGGCCTGACTTTCCTGTCTGCTAACTCCATTGTTGTCAGCCATTTGCGAGGATGGCTTAGAGCTGGAGTAATGAGCCATCAGCCAAGTGGGGAACAAAACTCTAAAGCTCAGTCAGTTCAAAGAACATCAGTTTTCACTCACACATTGTCAAAGATTTGCAAGGACATACATCAGTTTAACTTAATATTAATCACCCCATTATTAGTTTGACATCTGTAAAATGTCTGTCATTGGATGAATAACAGCTCTTCAGTGTAAAGCAGCAACTAATAATCATCAATCAGCTCTGACAAATGTCAACCAGCAAAACAGTAAGCAGTCATAAACTGGTAATTATAAGCACCCATTTGTCTTCTTTACTTCTTTAAAATTTAATTTAACAAATTCCCATAATCTAATAAATAGCTCTAACTGGTTTTTCCTCGGCTGAAGTTGGCTTCAGAAGGTGTAAAGCAGATTTGCACCGTGACTGGATGATGTTAAATTAATTTTCACCCTGTATGGGCTAATTCCTCCTCAGATCAACGTTTTCACAAATGCCTGCTTCCTCTTGATTTCACTCTTTGCCCTCAATTCTAAACAGCTTCAAACACAGAGAGGCTTACAGTGGGGACAGCTTTGCTCCTGGTTTAGTGTCATTTTGAACTCCTAAACCAAAATATGTAAGCAAATGGAGATTCACAGTAACCCTTTCTGCTAACCTGACCAATTACTTGATTACATGACCTTGCTAAATTATTTAAGACCATTTTACATTTTGTCACGTTACAATTGCAAAACTGACAGAATGTCAATGGGATTGTATGCGCTATACCTACACCATGTAGTACCTAATAATGAGGTGGAAGAAAAAGGTTGCATGAAATTATATATTTTTTCCTAGTTAGAATCTATAAATTTTTGTGTGCATCTGCATTCAGCCCATTTTAATCTGATGTCTCCAAATAAAATGTTTCAAATACAACTGTTCCATGAAGGCCTTAGAGGACTGTAAGAGGGAAATTAGTAAACAAACAGTATCATGAAGACCAAAGATCACACCAGACAGATGGTCATAGGCTTGTGGAGAAGTTCATAGCATGGTTAGGTTATAAAACAAAATCTAATGCATCTACAGAGTACTGTTAAGTCCCTCCAAAAATGGAAAGAGTACTGCAAACCTACAAAGATATGGCCGTTCACTGAAACTGACAGGCTGGGTAGGAAAAATATTAATCCGTCAGGCAACCATAGTACATCTGGAGGAGCTGCATAGGTCCAGAGCTCATGTGGGAAAATCTGCTGACAGGACAACTTTTAGTTCAGCACTCCACAAATCTTGCCTTTATGGAAGAGCTGCCTACAAAAAAGCCACTGTTCAAAATCATCAGCAATCTTTTTTGCAGTTTGATACAAGCCATGTAGGGAAAATAAAACAAAGGTGGTCTGGTCAAATACATGCATAATTCCATGTGTGGCTCAAAACTAACACTCCACATCACCTTGTAGACAAAATGGCACTCTTATGCATAGTAGTGGCAGAAGCATGTGGTAGGAGTTGTTTTTTCTTCAACAGGGAAGCTAGTCATAATTGCTGGCAAGATGAATTGAGTTAAATACTTGGAAGAAAACCTGTCAAAGGCCTTGAGAGTGGGGCAGAGGTGTACAACGAGCTGAACCTACAGCTAGAGCTATGTTTGGAATAGCTTAGATCAAACAATATTCATGTGTTACAGTGGCCTAGTCAAAGACCAAACCTAAACAGACACTCTTGACCCAATCTGGCTGAATTTGAGCCATTTTGTAAAGAAGAATGGGCACAAACAGTCATATATTAGATGTACAAAGCTGGTAAAGACATTAATTTATAAACTTGCAGCTGTGATACAGTGTAAGATGGGTATACAATTATTGATTCACGGGAGCTGAATATAAGTGCTTGACACACTTCTAATTTTTATTTGTAAGGAATTTTAAAGACAATTTATCTTTTACCTTCCACTTCAAGAGGTACTTTTAATCTGACAAACAAGCCTCATTGGAACGCATATTCCAATTTACTGAGATACATTTGTGTACAGGCTGGTCATTATTAACTTGAAAAGCAGTTAAGATTAAAGCTCAAACACACTTTCTGTCTTTTTAAAGCTATAAAAACCTTGAATAAGTTCTACACAAAACATTCCTCACTTTTTAGCTGCATAATTTTGATTTCTGTCTTTCTTCTTTCCCGTTTTTGTCCATCTGAGTATTTTTAGCACAATGAACAGAACAGGAGTGACTTGCAGCACAAAGGAGAGAGCTCAGCTGAAACCGTGAAAGAACTCCCCCGCTCAACTTGTTTATTCCATGGAAAAATTACATTATGGGCAAACAAATACTCACAAAGAGACAGGAAGACCAGCTGCTGCCCTGTACAACAGTGCTGAGGTAGTTTGCATGTTGCTGCAGCTGAATTTATGCAAACCTGAAAAAAGACTAGAAAAAAACTTACTGTGTAGGAAAAACAAACAATGTAAAAGCAATGTACGGACCAGGGAAATTACAAGACACATTTTACAGCTGGTCACTTTCTATTATTTACAGCAATTTGGTTTCTTAAACAGATCAAGCTTGCATTTAATTGAAAATTCAAGAATCTGACTATTTTATTGGGCCTACTACAAAGCGGTGAAGAACAATTTATCATCTAAAGTGTACAAGACTTTTAGCCTCCTAGGTGACTTCAGTGCTTTTGACAAATACACATCCATATTTGTTGGAAGATAAAACTTCACATGAGAGGAAACAAATCCAGAACAGCTCAGAACTGCTCTATGACAGGCAGCAGAATAACTTGCACTCTCTTTTAATAAACTCCAAAACTCGAAAAAACAATATTAGTCAATTGATTACTTTCCACTCCACCTACATTGTGCTGTGAAGGTAATCAAGTCTCTGTAATTGTAAACAGAAAAGCTGAAACAAAAAAGTTTATTTTGGATTTCTTTTAGGAACATTATGAATAACTAAATAAAGCACAAATAGCTAAACAAACACAAACGTAGAGAGCAGGTAATTTGGATGTAAAAACTGCTCCTGAACTGCTATTTAAACGGTCAACATAGTTACCTTTGAATGAACACTGCAATTGACGCTGCTTGCTGTCGGACCACCCAAGTTAATTTGAAATAGCTCCCATTCCACAGAGTTGGGAGACTGGATCACTACTCAGCAATGTATAGCATGAGCACCCACCCTAAGAAAACTGTATGATAGGATATGCATGTGTAAAACTACTAAATGTATAAGCACATTTGATAATCTAAACATGTTTTCACATATTTCACAATAGAGTTCTGTAAAAAGTTTTTATTGTCTTTTTGCATATTTCTGCTTTTTTTGCTTACGTGTTACAGATCATTCCATTTTAATAACAGACAAAGAAAACCTGACTAAATACAAAATTAAGTTTTAAAACAATTAAAATAAATCCAAACCGATCTGGCCTTATGTGAAAAAGTATTTGGCACCTTTGGTGGCAACAACTGCCAATGAGTCGCTGTGGAGGATTTCTGGCCCATTTGTCTTTGCAGAATTGCTTTACTTGCATGTGAAGGTTTTAAGACAGAAACAATCTCTTTAAGGTCATGTCACAGCATCTCAATGGCATTTAAGTGCAAACTTAGAACTGACTACTCTAAACGCTTAATTTTCTTTTATTTTGAGCTATTGAGAGGGATTCTTCTGAAAATTGCCCTGCTACATACCGCCAGTGCACATAAGCTTGAGGTCACTAACTGATGAACTGACGTTCTCTGTCAGGATTTTCTGGGAGAGAGAAGCATTCATTGTAGCATTGTAGCAAACTTTCTAAGTCTTGAAGCACCAAAGCACCTCTAGACCATCACTCCACCATGTGTCCCATCTGTCCACTGAATGTTTCTAAAATTATTGGGGAACATCAAGATGTGTTTTGGCAAATATGAAACAAACCTTTGTTCTTTTTGGTCAGCAGGGGTTTACACATTGGAACCCTCCTATGAATGCCATTTTTGACATGTTACTTTTTTATTGTTGAATCATGAATGTTGACCCTAAACTGAGGTAAGTGGGGCCTCCAGTGCTTCAAAAGTTGCTGTAGGTTCTTTTACAACCTCTTCTGGGAAGGTTAACTGCTTTTGTGGATAAAGCTTTTAACTTTGGATCACTGGAGTCCCAAAGCCTTAGACATTTCTTTGTAACCTTTTCAGAATGATCAATTTCAGGGGCTTCGGATCTTATCTGTTTTTGCATTTCTTTAGATCAGGGCATGATGTGTTGCTTTCTGAGATCTTTTAGCTTATTTCAAGTTTTCAGACAGGCACTATTTAAGTGATTTTTTGATACAACAGGTCTTGCGGTAATCAGGGCTGGGTGTGACTACTAATATTGAACTCAGCTTTCCAGTAAATGTGGTTAGTAAGAGTTAATTTACCGAAGGGCGGCAATTATTTATACTTTTGACAAATGAATGCAGTTTGTTGGAATTGTTGATTGTATAGAGCTATTTGGATATCTATAGTCTCTATAATTGCTGCAAAATAAGTAGCATGGGCTTTATTTCACTTAGGTCTTAGATTTTCCTCTGGTACAGCATAGAATGTTTCAATAATCCTGACTAAATTCACTCTCAGAAATCAGATTTTATGAGCTATGCATTTTTGAAAAAATATTTTCTAAATGCAGTTTGTACACAGGTGTAAAGGTTTTCCCTATGGATAAAAACTAACTTACTTGCACTGATTATAGCTTTTCCCCATTTATCGAACACAACAGAGAAATATGAAAATAATGTAATTAATGTTGCGGAACCTGCTTCTGTCCACCATTCAAATGAAAATCAGCAACTACAATTGTCTTAACAAGCAGGAAGACGAAAACATGCTGAAAAAACCAAAATTAATTCATTCTTAATTTATTCTATTTAACTGCTAAATTAAAACAGCCAGACCTGCTGCAAAGTAAATCCAGAAACAAAAATCCATCCATCCATCCATCCATCCGTTGATTTGCTATCTATTTATCCAAGCAGGGTTGCACGTGGGACATCTGTTAAGTTCAGCTGAACCAGAAAGTAGAATTTAAGGGACTAATACTGAAAAACATGCTAATATTTTTCATAATAGAGAAAGATTTATTATCTGTAAATAACTGTAAACTACAAATGACACAACAAGATGTCTTTCTTAAGGTTTATTATAGAAAATGAATAATTCTTTGTCCAGTTATTCAGTTATCGTATCGGTCTATAGATTATTAAACATGATTCATAAACATTTGAATCCCATAAATTTAGTAAAAACAGTAGAGTGACAGCATAATACAAATATTGAAAAAAAGGTTCCTAAGTATTATGTCTTGAATGTAAAAAGGAAAACAAATGGCTTGGATATATTTAATATATTCAAGTTTGTTTTATCACATTTTGAGTTCGATCTTAACAAAACCCTTGTTAGGATTTGGTGACATTGCCTTTAATTTATTTAACACTCTGTCAGACATTTTGGTTAGCATCATACAAGCATCTCTATTGGGTCCATTCTTGGAGCCAGAATGAATGCAACTTAATCAGCTGTGCAGGACTTTTCACTCTTAGATCCTGTGTTTGAGGTGCCACTGGAAATTTTCATTTGGATTGGGGTCAGGGCTTTAAATGGGTCGCTCTAACAGCCATGACCATAGTATCTTCAGCTTGTTTTGTCACAACTCTAATAGTGTGCATCAGGTCATTGTCCATTTTGAAGAGCCACTTTCAACAGAGTTTTAACTCATTGCCTGGTGTGAAGAAGGAACATCTACTGTATAAATATCTTTTCTTTGCCTCCTGCAAGCCAGAAATGTATCCCACAGCATTATATTGCCAGTATTGTACTTCACAGCTTAGACAACATGTCTCATGATCATTAATACAAAAGCAGTTAAATTATTTATTCATTTGCAAATATCTATACAGAATTTAATAATTTTCTTTGCAAGTTCAAATATGTTTCTATTGTTCCAGTTTTGAAGCAAAGTCACATCATTTAGATGCCTTTGCATTTAAGCTGATATAAGACTTGTTCACTCTAATTTTAGCAAGCACTATTGTTCCATTTCCCTTTTTGAAAGCTACTTTACCTTACGATTTGAGATTTATTCACACTTCTCAGAAAGATATGTTTGAAATTGACAGCTGTGTGGTATACATCGCCATGTGCTAAAATAAACGCAGTACCCCGAGAGATTTGTAAACTGTTTTGAAAGTTGAACCAGACTTATGTAGGTCAAGTCGGATTGATTCAAATGATGCTGATGAGCCTGTCAGAAGCTTCTAAAGCCACAGCATTATTTTCCCATATTTTTCAAGACATTTAAAGGCCAACTTGTTCTCATTCCCAAGGGCATAAATGGTGTTGTTCTGTCACAGCTGGTGCGGTCTCTGAGGTACGTACAAGGTGTCCTTCGGTGCAAAAACTGTAATTCACCGACTACAGCAATATTTGATGCAAGAACAAACGGTGTCTTGTGAACAACTAACAACATCCATAAGAGGCAGGATGCCTGTCTAGGACTCACGTGTGACACCAATAGGTTTCAATGCACTTCATTCAGCAGCAGAGCTCTTATAAGTCATGTGTGTTTTCTGTTTTGCTCTATATTGCTGTTTGGTTAGGGCAATACACCAAAACTGTTTTCATTTGCTCTAGGATTATGAAGAATCAAACATTAAACATTCAGGCGTTCTGTTGTGATGTTTTCCTTCTTATAGACATCAGTTCATCTGTGAAAAAGAAAAACAGAACAAAAAAGACAGATGAGGATAGATGTGCCAAAACTATGAAGCCCCTAAACTCTTCAGTTTATAAACAAGCAGAAATGCACGCCTGCCAAAAAGGATAATTCATCTTCATGCTTTCAAAGCCCCAAACACAGAGCTCAGACATTCAAAGCGACTTTATTATCGGTGTTCGCTGCATACTGGAAGCAGTCATGGACACAAACAATAACAATATAACACGTCAAAAAAGACACGGTGCCTCCCGTGTGCCCAATCATTTTCAGTGCTGTTGCCTCTGCAGTTCGAACACGCACAGTGATGAAGTACAGGGACTGTAGACGTGCCAACTGGGTCAGCTCCCCAGTGGGAAGCTAAAGCGTTAAATGAAAAGAGGTGGCCATTCATTCATGTGATGATTAGTTACATTTTAAAGTACAGATATCTTGAATGTCTTCACATCATACATTCTTTGTTCAGTTGGAGGGTCTATTTGAGGGGTCTATAACAATAACACAAATTTATTTTAATTAGGTGAAAAATATATCAACCATTAATGCCCAACAATTTAGCTCATTGTCATCACCTTCCAATACCGAGTCATGCGCATCATTAATACAACCTTTTGATTTTAGATTTTCTGCAGATTCCTTTGTATTTAAAACCCAAAAAAGCAAAGAATCCAATGAACAAAATACTAGCTGCTTATGAGGCCAGATTACTATCTATCTCTAAAATAACATACCAAAGCTTGAGCTCTGTTGCTGTCCATTAGTATCTTAAATAGGAAACACTGAGGCATCAGTTGGACACATTAATCAATAATCGGGCAAAGCCATTACATTTCTTGGTGTATAGTGACAGCTGTATAGCATGCATATCTGCTTTATAATAGTGAAAAAATGTTTAATTAGTCGGAGATTGGAAGCAAAGTCCAGCTTCAAATGATGGTTTCATTTCTCAAGGGAATAAAATATCCAAACAAACCTGGAGCCATTATTCACAAATGGAAAAAAACACAGGACAGAGGTGAACCTTACAAGGAGTGGGTGGCCTGCCAAAATTCCTTCCTCCAAGAAGGGATCAATAGTTCATCCAGGAGGTCATCAAAAAAACCCAGGTCAACATTTAAAGCACTGTAGGCCTAATTTGCCTCAGTTAAGGTAAGTGTTCATGATTCAGTAATAGGAAAGAGATTGGGCAGATACCATGGCAGACTTCTAAGGCCAAAACACTAACATCTTTCGTTCATTTGACTTTTGAGAAAATATTATATTTACCAAAAAATAGTACTTTTTGGAAGGTGTGTGTCCCTTTACACCTGGCATAAAACTAACACCGTATTTCAGAAAAAGAACTTACTGAAAGTCGAACATGGTGGCAGAAGTGTAATGATCTTGGGCTGCTTTGCTGCTTTAAGACCTAGACATCTTGTCATAACTGATGGGGCGCTTGAATTTTACTCTCTACCAGAAAATCCTGTAGGAGAATGTCCAGCCATCAACTATACTTGGGTTATGCAGGATGATAATGATCCTAAGAACACCAGCAAGTCCATCTCTGTTTGCCTCTAAAAAACACAAACTGAAGGTCTTGGAGTGTCACAGTCAAAGTCTGGACGTAAATGCGATTGAGGTGTTGTGGCATGAACTTAAAGAGAATAAGACTCTTTAAATAAGACTGATTGGCAATTATTGTAAACTCTTGATGGCAGCTGTTGCTGGTAAGTTCGGGGGCGAATACGCTTTCACACAGGGCCAGGTTGGTTTTCCCTTAAAAAAGGAAATAATCATTTGAAAACTGCATTTTGAAGTTCTTCATGTTATCTTTTTAAAATGTATTTGATGATCTAACTTTAAAGCGTGAGAAAAAAGGAAAAAAAAATCTGTAAGGAGGCAAATACTTTTTCTCAAAACTGTATGTTCTCAACTGTCACAGAGCAGAGTTGGGCGGGAGTGATGCAGAGTGACCTTGTTTTACTAAAGTTCTTGATCTAACCTCCAACATTGCTAATGGCACGACATTGTGAACAAGCACAGCAGAGAATACAAAAGACTTGATGTTTGGCTCTCCCTCTTTGAAACGTGTCTGCTGTGTTTAGCTGTCTGCTCTCCTACACGAGCTACAAGTCCTACAGTTGCTTTGTTTCGCTCTAGATTTTTGCTAACAGTGCTTCTCTGCTGTTGCTGGTGTCATTTCGGAGACCCAGACCTGTCACTGTACAGCTTTTGAAGCCCAGTGTAGCTTCATAGCAGGTCCATTTTAAGTAAAAGCCTGGGGGAAAGATGTCGCTCAGCATTTTTATTTGAAAGACACTCAAAGAAAGAGGGAGAGAATTGCTTCAGGTTTCTTATGAAGATTCCAAATATCACTGAAAACAGCATGTAAGCATCTAGTGTTTTTCAGATTTAAGTTGCTAAGCCTAAAAAATTGAATCTGTTTGCTCATTTTTTCAGCACACCATGTATATTCTGTGTATTTTGTAGGGGAAGGGAGTCTGAAAAGGGATTACATATATAATCTCTTTTGACAATATCTCTACTAGCTGTAAAATGAGCCATTGTACACCACTAAGGATAATCTTATCTCCAACTGAATGCACACAGGGAAATTCCTTACACTACACTGGATATGCCTGTCATTTAATAAAACAAATTGTTATGCATGAGTGATCCTAAAAATGTTCACCAAACAATCACAAACATGAAGGCATGTTAAGTTTATCTTTATATATTTTCTCAATTTCCATTGTGAAATCCTTATTGCCAATTCTCTGCACATGTCCTACACCTGTTCCTATCAAGCCATAGACCTTACAAACATAAAAAGGGAATTATAATGGGAAATATACAGTCGTCTGCACAAACAGGTGGTACTTTTTTTCAACTTCTGCTCCACATCAGCAGAAAGTAAACTCCTGCAGCTGCTGAACTGGGATGAATACCCAACAAGAGGATTACTGAAGCGCTCTACTGTGCAAAGCTTCATCAAGGATGACATTTATGTTTCCACATTGGAAATTACCCTCTGATGAATATCTGATAGGGCTTATTATTTGTCTAACCTTACTACAAAAGGTTCACGATTAATTCAAAGAAACAGACATAATAATATGATCACCTGTCTAATAGTGTGCTGGTTGTCCCTTTACTGCCAAAACAGCCCTGACTCGTTGAGTCATGGACTCCACTGTGGTATCTGGCACAAAGATGCTCCAATATCTTGAGATCAAGGAGATTTGGAGTCCAACCCGGGACCTCAGATCTTCTTGTGCCCCTCAAACCATTCCTGAACAATTGTAGCTTTGTGGTAGGGCACATGGGTACAAGGGTACATGGTCTGCAACATGGATTTAGAATCTTATCACAATGTCAATTATTGTAGGTCTCTGATTATCACTCCAGGGCTGAAATAATCCTTTGTAAAGCACCACAATCCAAGCTGGATAAGGAATAAATTTAAGGTGTGTAAAATCTGGTAATATATATATTTTTTACTAATCAAAACTAAATGGATTTTGTTGTTCAAATACACATGTAAACAAAACATGTTGTTTGGGCCTTTTCTTAAAGGCAGCAATTAAAAAAAAATAACTACCACTACTGAGTAAACAAACTATGTGTCTTGTAAGGTTCTGAACTAATGTAAAACATAAAATCAAAAGTAACTTTTAAGGTAGTCATTTTCTAAAATAAAAACAAAAACATTAATTTTACTTGTATTAAACTTTTACGAACAACATATTAATAAAATCCTTTAGGGTGCTCCTTATATTTCTTATCATGAAACTTGTGTCTCAGTTGTGTATCCTGGATTGAGATCTGAATAAACACAGGTCCAGAGCCCCTGGACCCAACATAAAAGACAAAATATATCTCATTAAAGTAATAATAATAAAAAAAAACAACAAATCAGGTAAAAAAGCACAGAACAGTAAACCTTTTTTAAACAGGGCAGAAAGCGTAACTATTGTGACAGAGTTGAAAAATGACCAAAATAAAAAATAAAAAAATCACAAAAAGCGTTAACTAGAAGATCTTTATGCATTGTGGTTATTTCTGTGCCTGGATCTTGATCGAGTGAATCTGTGGGACGAGAGGAGGTCTTTTTACTTATTTGCGCCTTTAGGCCTATTGTATCATAATTCGTCCATTATGGTTTGTGGCAGCAGCTGCAACATGTTCTGGCTGACTGAAAGACTTGGGTTATGGAAGAGAAAGAAATATCGCATTTTGCTAAATTTCTTATAAAATTGCATTCAACACATGCTGTTGCTCAGAGTGATCTATAGGATCTGACTGTTGGTAAACTGTGGCTGGCACTGAATTCGGTACAGTGGAGATTGAAAACACTGATAAAAACATACATGTATGCACAGTTTTCGGTGAGGGAGTGTGTTTTGTGACCACGTTCAGTTAGCCTGTATTTAGCATCAATTTAATAGTGAATATAGGTGGACAATTTGTTAAAATTGACTATTTAAAAAAATATTACCATATCTTGTTACTTCTTTTATTATCAAACACATTTGGGCTTTATTTACAGCATCATTAGACATCAACCACTAAACATGGTATAATTGATGTGAGAAAATCACTGGCTGCTTTCCACCAGTAACCCTGCAGTGTTTGATAGTGAAAGAAGCCATTGACTTCCAAACACTTGACTTGAATCTTCCTCTGAGGCTTGATCATCCACAATGTGAAGAAAAGAGGAGGACAGGGGCTTCTGCAAAGGCACTCTTCTCTTTTTGCCAATACCCTCTCTTCATCTCTGTGCACCCAGGGACAGTATTAAGGTAGAAATGTTTCTTTTGTGTTTCAGACACTATAATGACTGCCAAGATTTACAAGGAATTATTGACTAGAGACGAGAGGGGAGCCTTTTTGATGTGTGGGTAGAATGCAGTTGGAAGACCAATAGGAGCTCATTTTGCTTAAGAGGACACCCACAGACTCCAGTGGGAGATGTGCTGACTGAGATGCCTACAAATCTGGAGGTAGGGAGCAGAAGGAAAGGAAGTAACATAAAATGTAAATTATTGGCCTCAAACTGTTAGATACTGAGTGTTAAGGAATTTGTTAATCCTGCTTATTTTTCCTAGAACAACTGAACTCGGACAGTGATCCATAGCATGTAGAAATTAGCTATTCCCAAGGCCTTGTAGGCAAATTAGTGGGACACTTTTACCAGCATGCCAATACATTCTGGAATACTGCTTAGCATTCCAAGAACAGGAAAACTAGATTAGCAAAGCAAGAGTGCATGACAATTTTACAAATGTTTTTTTTTGTGTGATTTTGGCACAGAAGTCTTCCTAATTTGAAAAAAGCTTTCATAAAACATAAAATAAGCAACCACTATTTTAAAACAACTGATCTTTTTGTGATATAGCCAATAACATGGAACCACTTAAGACTGTTTACATTAAAGGCCATCAATATGGAGGTTAAAATATTTTGATATGAGGATGTCATGCACAGTGCCATGCAAAAGTATTCACACCACTAGAACAATTTCTCATTTTGTCCTGTTATATTTACAGATTTCCGTGTGTTTTGCGGTTTATCTCTCCCTGTTTTGCTTTGAGTTATTGTATTTAGGGCTGTATGTTTAGTATCGTTGTCTTGCTGGAAGGTGAACTACTGCCCCAGTCTCAGGTTTTTGCAGCATCTAACTGGTTTTCTTCCACTGTTACCCTGTATTTAGCTCCAGGAGGGTTATTCTTTAGTAGGTTTGCAGTTGTTCAATAATTTTTCAATATTCAGATGATGGATTGAACAGTGTACAATGACATGTTTCAAAGCTTGGGATATTGTTTTATAACCTAACCCTTTAAACCTTTCCACATGTGTATCCCTGATAAAGTTAATGGTTAAAGGTTAATGGTTGTTCACTAATGTTCTCTAACAAACCTCTGAAGCCTTCACAGAACAGTTGGATTTTTACTGAGATTAGTCATGCACAGGTGGATATCAGATTAAAGGGGTCTAAACATGTATTCACAAAACAAATTTTCTGATTATTTGTAAAACATGTTGTAAAACAAAGTAGCAAATGTATCACTCTGTGAAGGTCTAACACTCAAAATACAATGAAGCATGAGTAAAGCAAAGATAATGGAACTTTTGCAAAGGTTGCTGACAGTCAGGCTTGCATAGTCAAGCAGAATTGAAATCTAATTGACCTTCATGCAATATACATGCTGGGTGATTAGTTTGCGGTTATTAGTTTTTGAACTTGAAATAAAGTAAGTGATGCTTTCCGGACCCTGTCCTCTTCTCTGACCCCTAGTTCCCATCAACTACTTATTCCCCACCATCCCACCCAAGAAGTGGTAGCACTGATTAGAGCACTCACAGTTGAACACAGGGGAGGTTCATATCTGGTCTGCACCAGATTTATGATGGCTGGGGCCCATGCACCAGTGACCCTCTTCAGCTTGGCCCTTTATAAAGGTCTGCCACAGATACAGTTAATGGATGCACACAATGAGCCTCAATGGCCCTGCGATGATGGATCTGGGGCACTCTGAAAAGCTCTACAGATGAGGTATTCCAAAGGCCTTTTGCCTAGCTCTAGATGTTGAGTGGGAGAGAAGTGCACACTGTAGAAATGTTTGAACATTAGGGAAAATAAAATTGGAGCACACTGCAGTGGTGCTTTGATTGTACATTAAGGGAACAGATTCAAATTACAATTGACCTAGAAGTGTCCACAGTCTGCTTGGATGCATATATGTAAACTTGTACACACTGTTCACAGAAACATATAGCTCATATAATGTTTTACATGCTGGGATCACAAACAGCCAGCAACACCAGCATCTTTGGGGAAAGTGGTTGTACTGTGGGGTAAAATGTCACATCTTCTTTGCATCTAGAGGATGATACAGTGCAGTGCCTTTGTAGCTTCTTTCTCAGTTTAAACTTTACCTGTATGGCATCAAGTGACTCACAAACATTCTCTGCGCTGGTTTATACACAATCTACTCAGAAGTGGAGAAGAAGAAAAGAACAAAAAGGAAAAAATAACAATTTCTCACCAGAACATAAAACCAGTTTTGTATCCTTGTTGAACCTAAAAGATACATTATCCACAAATAGCAAAACCCTACTCCCTGTAAGATTTGCGGTTGTTCTTCTTGTACTGCTCATGATCTAATCAATCATTTTCTTTATCTGCTTTGTTTGAAACTACCCTTTTGACATGGAGTAATATTGTCCCCGTCAGTGTTCCCAGCCAGCATTGTCAAAGAAATCTGGGCTGCATATGGACATCCACAGAGACCCCTAGCTCACACTATTGGAGGGTACAGATGATGAAATTTACGTCACACAGGGTTTACGGTCGAGCAGAAAGTAGAGATTACCAGGAAATATAGACTAGGCGTTACAGTGCTCTTGCTCTGTTTCTGCTAATCCATGATTGTATGTCACCAGCCTGGCTGAAAATCTGGACTTCAATCAAATGCTAACACCGTCAGACTTAGACAAAGCCAGGTTCCTCAAACTCCAGAGTGTAGGAATCTTATGAAGATTCATACATTGAAAGATGTAGAACACTAGCAGAGATCTAAACTGTCTTCAGGAGTTGAGAGTCAAAGTTCGTGACAAAACACCCCATTCACCCAAACCTAGCATATAGGATCAATAGTACTGGTCCTTGACAAGAAGCTGCCACACATTGGACAAGAGCACAAACAATAGCTTTTACAGACTTTATTGTACTGATTTAATCAAAACATAAATCTATTTCGCAGGGTGCAAAACCGGCAGTGTTTAGACAGGTATGCAAATTTACTGAAACAACATAGGCCAACACTAGCATGAGGCAACAAGCTAATATCAAGCTAGCAGCAGCCTTTTGGGAGAATAGAACTTCCTAGAACTACAACAGTTATGTGTATTAATGATATAAAGTTAGATTCACCAATCAAAACTCTATGTGGTATTAGATGTACGGTATTATTCTGATAGCTTTACAAGACTAAATGACAAAACATCCTCATATTCTTTGCTGTTTAGTGGGGGTCAAGATACTGTCAGGGCAATCAACAAGCAAATAGATTTAAATTAACTTTTAAGTATTTGTCATTTGTGTCTAAGATGAAATCATTCCAAATGATCAACAAAAAGAAACAACTCATTTAAATAAACAAAAAGAAACTACTTATTTAAAATCATTCTGTAGCTGATCTGATCAAATAGCCTCAAGTTGTTTATATGGGGATGAAAGATAATGTTTTCAGTACAGCAGTAAAATCAGTGGACATAATATCCAACTTTGCAGTCTTTAACTATGTTTACTTTCATTCCCCTGCCAATTACCTACTTACAATTGTTTCATTAGAAGTTATCTGCCGATCGTGGTGTGTACTGACAGTGGCTGGTGTCACATTTCTAGTTTCTGTTTCTAGTTTGTTTCGTTGTTTAACAGTTTAAACCATCAAAGTTTTATTTGTTGCAAATTTATTCTATTAGCCAATAAAAAACACTAATGCTAACACAAAGCTTTTTAGCTGCTATGATTAATGGGTTGTAACTGTACCCTCCCCCAGTTCCATCCCATGAACTGCAGTGTCAGTGAAATGTTGCTTTGTGGTGATGTGTTTCACGTTTCACTACGGTGCCCTCCTCTGGCCCCTCCCCATTCATCACACACAGCGTTCTCCTCCACTCAGCAGCTTCGATCATGCTGTGAGTGTTTGCCCAAGTCTGTCACAGCTCTTGTTTTGTCTTCCAATTACTTCCAACCCAACAGTGTTGTACTAATCGGACAAAAGGGAAATCAGAAATGAGCTGCATATGCCAAACAACAAGGAGAAACATGAAGGGGGAGTTGCTAATAAAATCCCTGTTAATGTGTGGCTGAATTGACTTTTGGCTTCACGGATCTGACCAATGTATTTCTTTTGGCTTCATATCCTAGAATCTTTTTAAAAACAAAAAAAGATTTCCCAAATCGTAATGTAAACATGGATATGCTCGGCTTCTGGTTATTTTTTATTGGCTTGGGTGTAAGATTATTTGACTTCCAAGGAGAAAGCTGAGAAAGAACAATCATCATTACTTTCACTGTCACAGCAAGATAACACAAAAACTGCCAAAAATTTCCTAAGTTCAAATAAACTAATCCACAGTGACAACAAATGAGAACACAAAATATGCCAAAAAGCTGCATTAAGAATAGGCAATTTTAGTAATCTGGAATCAGTCATTTTTTACCATAATGTGTAACAAGGGTAAACTGTCATCATTCCAGTTTTTTTTTTTCATTTACAATTATGAGTGACATGCTAGAGCTATGAAATGTCAAGACACCTTTATTTATTTCAAAGTAAACATACGCTTATTAGGTGCCTTTTCCCTTCAGAGCTGCTTTAATTAGTTTTCCTATAGATTCACAAACGTGTTGGATACATTTCCCAGAGATTTTGATTCATTTACATTCTAACATCATGCAGTTGGAGCAGATTTATTGGCTATCCATGATGTCAATCTCCCGTTCCACCACATCCCAAAGGTGCTCTAATGGATTGAGATCTAGTGACTGTGGAGACCATTGGAATACAGTGAACTCATTGTCATGTTCAATAAACCAGTTTGAGATTATTTGAGTTTTGTTATCCTGTTGGAAGTAGCCATCATAAGATGGGTACCATCACGATCCTGAGGTGTTTGGGGTTTGATTTTCTTTTGTGTAAGGGTTTTTACCATTTCCTTGATGTTTATTGTGTTCTTAAGGTATTGCTTTCTTTAGTTAATTTCCCTGTGCTTATTTTGTTTTCCTTATTAGTTCATTCTTTTGTGTTTTACTCCCTAGTTTACGTTGTTCTTGGAATTATTTTTCATTAGTTCTCTGTTAGATAATTCCCCTGGGTTTCGTTTTGTTTCTGTTCAACTCTGTTCTGGTTATTTGTCTCCCTCCTTCAGCTGCTCTGCCTTTCTCTCCTTCTCAGCTGCAACTCAATTTCTCTGATTTGCTCATCTGATTTGCTTGTCATTTCTACACCCTGCCTCAGTATATAAGATCTCTGATTCTCATTGCCCTCTACTGGATCCTTCCATTGGCATGCCTCTTTTCCCTTGCTGTTCAGTCCAGTTTTTTGTCCCTACTCCATGCTCTGTTCTGATTAAATCATTTCACTCACCATGTTGTTTCCCTAGTCCTGTCTGTGTTTTGGTCCCGCCCCGACTTAACAAAACATGACAGGTGCACTGTGTTCAAAAAGTGATTGACAACATTGGCAAAAACGCTCAGGAAAGCTGTGATAGCTGTTAGATGATGCCCAATTGACACAAACGGGCCAACGTGTGCCAAGAAAATATCCCCAACACCATTACAATACCACCAGCAGCTTTAACCATCAGGCAGGATAGATACAAACTTATGAAAGTTTGAATCTATCTTTCTACAATTCTGACCCCACCATCTGAATGTTGCAGCTGGACCAGGGAACATTTTCCCTACTTGTTGCTGTTTAATTTTTTGTCAACTTGTGTGAATTATAGCACTGGTTTCAGAAATGTCACCTGATGTGGTCTTCAGCTGCTGCAGCTCAAGGTTTAAGGTTAAATGTGTTATAAGTTCATAGATAATGTTTCACACATATCGGTTGAAACATTTCGTTATCTTATCAACTGTTACCATTCGATCATCTCAAACCAATCTGCCTATTCTATTCTGACATCTGGTATCAAAAAGGCCTTGTTTCCAAGATAACTCAGTAGATATTGCTGTGGATCCGCAGTATCTGAAAAACTCAGACCAACCCATCTGGCTCCAACAACCATGACACATTCAAAGTCACAGATCTGTTCTCCTTCGCATCCCGGTGCTTGATTTAAGCAAGACATCATCACCATGTCAAGATGTCTAAAGCATTGAGTTGTTGCCATGTTATTGGCTGCAATTTAATAAATGTATTTGGTAAAGTGGACAGTGAGTGAGGACTTACAATGCTTTTCATTAAGTTTTACACCAAAAAACTGCTTCTAATTCTCCAAGGCTCAGGATAGAGGCACAATGCAGATATGGGCAATCCTAAATCCATGTTCATGGTCATCGTGTGGAGATTGTGTGAGAGAAAACAGAACAGATACCAATAAAAAACGAGAAAAAAAACACAGAAATGTCACAATGACTCCACAACTTATCTCCATCTCCTTTAGCCCATTACACACGGTGACAGATGAGCTCCTCTCTGATACATTAACACCATGACTAAATCTGTCATTATGCACCCCATTCTGCTTCTCCCATGCCACTGTAACCTCCAACAACAGTGTATCTTTTTTTGTATTCAAATGGAGAATCTCTCCATTAGCCCTGTTATTTGGAGGCGGCTGAGTTCATCATTGGCGACAGTGACAAGGAGATCCCTCATTACCTACCTCACATACCACTGATATGCACACAGCTGTGCACTTCAAAACGAGCTTCTGGGTGTCCTTTTGGCTGCGCTCACTCACTTCATCATTCAGACACAATGACTCCATATGGCAAAAGAAATACGTGCCAAAGAGGATACTCTCTGTAAAAGTGTGTCTCATGAATTATTTTTTTAATATATTCAGCCCAAATAGGACACATGGTGGCATTTAAAATATTCCCTCTCATTTTTTATGGGAAAAAAGTGTGTACTAGACTAGAGAACAGAAAGCAGAAATGTAATTTAAAATGCCAACAATTACGTGCCTGGCGTTGAAGTATAGATTCGAGGGGCTACCCATCTAAACAGAAAGGACCTAAATGACTTTTATATTGATATTGTGCCATAATATTAGGATTGTGAGGAAGGACCTACATTGTTTTTCAATCCATATGAAGCCAGCGATTTGCTTGACATTAAAGCTTGAGGGCACGCAGCAGCGGAGGTTTAAAAAGCAGGAAATAAATCACATTTCCTCTACATTGGTGCATCTGTGTGTGTAGTTGTGAAAGTGTAAGAGGAAAAATCTGGCGCAGACCATATGGCTGCTCTGCCAGGCCTGCTTTCACAGTTAAGTTAGTGCCAGAATAGTCAAAGTGATTTCTAAAATGCCATGTGCTTCGATTGTTCTTGAATTGTTTGACGGGAATAAAAAAGTAGAGGCACATCGTCCTTCATCCAAGCTTCACTCAGACTTGCTAGGCTAAGCTTGTTAAATTACATCATGAGCTATTTGCTTTTGAAATATTTTGACAGTATACCTTACTCTGTCTTCTGATTTGGCTGAAGTATTATGCTGACCTGATGCTCTTTCGTGCTCCACTGAAAGGTATACATAAAACAGTTCTAAACATATTGTTTAAAATAATTCTGTGGAGTTTTTGCTCTGCAATGATCTTGAGAAACCTTAAACCCAATGTAACTTTTGTCAACATTATTGCCTTTTTCCATGATCGATTTTTAGAGACTACTAAGAAGATTTGGAAACCCTCCTCCTGGTTGTCATGCACTCAATTTTCAGTTTGTGTGCGTTTTTTGATGTCATCAAATATTTTTAAATCTATACAATATTCAACTCAAAAATGTGATATATGGCACTTATTTGCACCTCCTTGGCTTTAAATAGATGAGAAAGTGATCTCTTATGTCTGCATGGTAAATGTGATGCTGCTAGATTGTAGCTCCAAGTTAGCTTTAGTAGCATAAGTATGCACATATACTGAAAACATTTGGGTAGCTACAAATAGCCTGACTGTCCCCAAAGCAACAAAATATAAATTTTCAGCTATAAACAAATTTGCCTGGTTTTGCATCCATCACATACAGGGGTTGGACAATGAAACTGAAACACCTGTCATTTTAGTGTGGGAGGTTTCATGGCTAAATTGGACCAGCCTGGTAGCCAGTCTTCATTGATTGCACACTGCACCAGTAAGAGCAGAGTGTGAAGGTTCAATTAGCAGGGTAAGGGCACAGTTTGGCTCAAAATATTGAAATGCACACAACATTATGGTTGACATACCAGAGTTCAAAAGAGGACAAATTGTTGGTGCACGTCTTGCTGGCGCATCTGTGACCAAAACAGCAAGTCTTTGTGATGTATCAAGAGACACGGTATCCAGGGTAATGTCAGCATACCACCAAGAAGGACGAACCACATCCAACAGGATTAACTGTGGACGCAAGAGGAAGCTGTCTGAAAGGGATATTCGGGTGCTAACCCAGATTGTATCCAAAACACATAAAACCACGGCTGCCCGTAGAATTAAATGTGCACCTCAACTCTCCTGTTTCCACGGGAACTGTCCGTCGGGAGCTCCACAGGGTCAATATACACGGCCGGGCTGCTATAGCCAAACCTTTGGTCACTCATGCCAATGTCAAACGTCGGTTTCAATGGTACAAGGAGCGCAAAACTTGGGCTGTGGACAATGTGAAACATGTATTGTTCTCTGATGAGTCCACCTTTACTGTTTTCCCCACATCCGAGATAGTTACGGTGTGGAGAAGCCCCAAAGAAGCGTACTACCCAGACTGTTGCATGTCCAGAGTGAAGCATGGGGGTGGATCAGGGATGGTTTAGGCTGCCATATCATGGCATTTCCTTGGCCCAATTCTTGTGCTAGATGGGCGCGTCACTGCCAAGGACTACCGAACCATCCTTGAGGACCATGTGCATCTAGTGGTTCAAATATTGTATCCTGAAGGCGGTGCCGTGTATCAGGATGACAATGCACCAATAAACACAGCAAGACTGGTGAAAGATTGGTTTGATGAACATGAAAGTGAAGTTGAACATCTCCCATGGCCTGCACAGTCACCAGATCTAAATATTATTGAGCCACTTTGGGGTGTTTTGGAGGAGCGAGTCAGGAAACATTTTCCTCCACCAGTAACACGTAGTGACCTGGCCACTATCCTGCAAGAAGAATGGCTTAAAATCCCTCTGACGACTGTGCAGGACTTGTATATGTCACTGCAAAAGGAGGCCGTACACCATACTAATGAATTATTGTGGTCTAAAACCAGGTGTTTCAGTTTCATTGTCCAACCCCTGTATATCCTTAGAGCTTAATTTCGCTTTGCCACTTAATGCATATGAGAGTTGTACTAATTACATAATTCATCATTGACACATTTCAGAACACCTGTATGCTATATATCTTAATATGGCTTAAAATACTAAGATTGGTGTTTTACAAAATTCAGCTCTGAGGTTTTTATGTGCTATGGCAGACAAATAAACGAGCACAAATGTTCAAATTTGTCTGAGGAAGAACTTTGCCTGAAAGGGAATATCTCTCTCTCTCACTCTCTCTCTCTCTACAATATATATATATATATATATATATATATATATATATGTAGTATGTATAGATATAGGTACATATAGATGTAGATATATACCACTGGGGACATAAAGGTTTAAAAAATCACATTACAAAATCCTTAAAATCGGTAATGTAACCTTTTAGTGTTGATAGAAAAATGCCAACTTTGGTGTAATCAGTAGCCAGTCGTCATTCTCACAGTGCTTGCAAACATTTATATCTTGTTTTTCACTCTGTCACTGTTCCTGTTTTACAGAATATCCAGAATTCTGTCAGATAGAAGAAATGAAGGCTTGTTGACTGTTCATGTAACCGAGTTGGTTTTCCCGACAAGCTATTTTTTTTTGATCAATGCCTAAAAACCAGACAGGGCAAATCAAGAGCTTCTTCCTTTTCTCTTCGATCAACAAGAAACCATTTGACATCAAATTGCACAGGAATTTTATCTGTTAAAATCTTTAACCATAAGGGATTAATACAGTCAAGAACCCCTGAAAAGCTATGAAACAACCTTTTGATTTAGTGGTGTTAGTAAACTCAAGCAGATGGTAACTGTAGCATCATTAGCAGCTAGCAGTTATCCAGTTAGTTTTTTTTACAGCGCTTGCAAACCGTCTTGTCAACCAGTTTGTCATTTTTTTCTTTTTTTTTTTTTTTTTTTACAAAGCACCCAAAGTTGCCAGATAAACAATTTATGGGGGCTTCTTCACTGTGCAGGTGTAGTGGTTAGTGTGACGAGAAGTCTTTAGTGTTAGCCAGTGTGACTTGCAATTCTAATTGTTGTTTCTGTCATACAACTGGAAAACAACTAAAAACGTCCTTCTGTCTTACTTTAAAGGTTCAAGGATATAAAGGATGTCCAGCTTAAAAGATAATTCCAACTTCAGAGGTGACTTTAACGACAAATATTGAGGCATTTTAACATTGTAAGATCTTGTTACACTTCTTTTTACTTGCATTCTTCAGATAATCAGATTTGTTGTGTGGCTTTTTTTGAGGACATTTCACATTTGAAAATGTTTGTTTAATATCCAGATTGATTTTGAAATTACAGATATCTTGTCATTTGGTCAAATTATTTCACCATTTGATTGTTTTCTTGTCCAAAGATATTGGACTCGACCCTGGATCCATGTTTGCAATTTCAGTGCTTGAAAAAAAAAAACTGAAGCCCATTGTACCCTGGTCCAGTGAAACAGTGGCAATGAAAAAGAGAGCTACAAATCATCTATAGACTTCTGGTGTGATAACAAAATGTGAGTCTTAAGACAGCAGTTGGATCTATTGCTAAACCCCATTGATTCTTAGTGCATGTTTCCTGGTAAGTTAACAGAAGAAGAAATGTTTACACATTTTATTGTGATCAACAAATTAGTTACAAATCAGATAATTATTTTTTATATCAGAAAGTCAATTTTAGGCCATGTTAATCACAGGTCTCTGACCTTTAATACTAAGAACTTTGCTGTTGTACAGTGAGCAAGCAAAAATAAAGTTCGCCAAGAGATTAGTATTTCATGGTTAACTTGTGTCTATCAGCAGTTAAGATGGAATCAGACCACGGGTAGCCTCCTAAAAATGCCAGTGGTTGAATCTACTAGTAAACAATCCATGCGAAAAAATGGTGAGCAAGGGCTTTAGAGATTAATAACTTTTGGTGTTTAATAGTTTAATTATTTGCAAGCTTTTCTTAGCTTTCTATACAAAACACATACTTACACCTGCATCTAATGATATTTTGAAATATTTTGATGAAGATACCGAAGAAGTCTGAGGATTTTGCAGCATCAATAGTTGCTGTTCCTATGTGTCCACCTTTAACCCATTCAAAGAGATTGACAGCTGAGAGTTGCTGGGAAATACTGATGGACACTGTAAGACCACACATCAGTTATACTGATATAGTGACAGCCCGATGACGCTAGGTATCCTTGTCAGTTGATTCACACTGCCTTGACACCTCGACCTGCAGCAACTGAAAATAAGTCAGTTACACAATGCAAAAAATGTATAATTTTTTATTAAAATATTCAAATCTCATGTCACTGCAACTTACACCCCAACCAACATTATGATCTTTACCTGAGGTTCATAGACATATAATTTATCAAGACCGTTTCTATTTAATGCTTAATGATTTGACTTTGACAGTAAAGACAAACAAAAAGGTTTAAATAAGGCCATAAATAAATCTTTGGATCTATATTGCTCAGAAATAAAAAAGAACCAGTGAAAAAGTACTGCATTTAAAAGCTTATTTTAATTTAAAAAACTGAACTCTGCCTTCTCCAGAGGAGGTTTTATATCCAGCATAGCTGTTGCTCTCAAGCCAAGTTAAAAGAGAACCACCTTTGTGACACTGTAAGCTTTGACTTTAGGCTCAAATTTCATCGCAAACATATTAATCTCTCTTTGTAGTAGACCCCTCAGGCTGATGGTTTCCCTTGAAGTCTTTGCGCTAACCCAAGGTAAGTGGCTGCAGGCTAGAGTTTCAAAAAGTGTACGCATATCCCAGTGGTTTTGATGCTGTCACCTAAATGGCAAAGAGAAAGTTAAAAAGCAAACTCCCCAGAATGTCAAACCTTTCAGTAATGATTTTCTTTCCTCAGAAGAAACATGACACTCAGCCAATTCATTTGATCATTGATTGTTTGTCCAAAAAATGGAAACCCCTTATATGAAGGAAACACTCTGTTGTCTCAAATCCAAGAAGTTTGGATTTTGCAGTTTCTCAGATGTCTGCATTCAGGGTGATTCAGGGTGATAGTCTGCAAATGCAACAGAGACCAAGAGATCACTTACTAAGCACACTGAAGTGTAAAGGTACATTATATTGATTTGTTACAAATGGAGTGAAATATTGTAAGCCTTTATTTCTTGTAATTTTGATGATTATGGCTTATAGTTAATGGAAACCCAAAAGTTAGTGTCAGAAAATTAGAATATTACGTAAGATCAATAAAAAATATTTTTTAAACAGATATGTCAGGCTCCTGAAAAGTATTCATTTCAATGCACACAAAACTTGGTTGGGCCTCCTTTTGCATGAATTACTTCATCAATGTGGCATGATATGAAGACAATGAGTCTCTGTCACTGCTGAGGTGTACTGGAACACCAGTAATAGCTGGTGCAGATCATCTGCATTGTTGGGTCTGGTGTTTTTCATCTTCCTCTTGACAATACCTGGTAGATTCTCTTGGGGGTTCAGTTGAGACGAGTTTACTGGCCAATCATGATGCCACGGTCATTGAAGCAGCTTTTGGTAAATTTGGAAAATGAAACCAGCATCTCCATAAAGCTTATTAGAGAAGGAAGAATAAAGTGCTCTTTAATTTCCTAGTAGATGTCTGCATTCATTGTGGACTTCAGAAGACACAGTGGACCAACACCAGCAGATGACATGGCCCCCAAATCATCACTGCCTGTGGAAACTTCCCAGTTGGTGCAACATATATTCTTCAAGCAACATATATTCTGGAAAGAAGAGCCTCTTCTTGTAAAAAGGTGATGCTTTGAGGGTGAAGTGCTTGGATTCCCTTCATTTTGGGGTTGTACTTAGAGGGACATCTTTGGAGTTCATCAGTCATTGCATCTAGCACTGGATAAAAAGCATGTCTTTTAAAGTTTTCCCTGTCATTTCCATCGACTCTACCCTCACCAGCTGGTATGCAATTACATAGCTGCCTATTCATGCTATGCTGAATCCTCTCAGCCCGAAAGTCCAATAAAGCTAGTAAGCCACAAGCATCTACTGCCTGTTCTCCATGAACTTCCAGCCCAATTTCTTGCAGTAAATGGTACACTGCTGGGGCTGATCGAGCAGGCTGCGACAGGCTGTGCACCTGCAAGCCCACCTACTGTAGTTTCACACAGCTTAGGAAGTTCTGAGCCTGACCATCATACATTTCTTTCTGAATGTCATACATGTGCACATATGATCCAAACAAAAAACAAAATAGTTTTTGAAGAAGTGAGAAAAAGCAATCAGACTCAGAGACTGACTTCAAACTATAAACAATCACAAGGTTCAAATGATGAGAATTATATTTGGCAACTTCTTGAATCTATGTACACACACCTAACTCCTTGCCCCTCATGACGGCAGCATTATCGTAGCCCTGCCCAGCCAGGTTGGTGCGATATTCTAGCCCATGTTTTTCATTTTATGATGAAAGCAGTGAGCTCTGCTGCTTCTAGGCCTCCAAGATGTCAAGAAAGTTTTCATGTATGACCCCTCTGTAATAATATCTGATGCATGACTTTGTTTGAGTGGCCATTTTGTGCTGATTCTATGCAAAGATGGCATTTTGGTGGAGCTCTGCTTTGGAGTGGCCTTTAAAGCCTCCTTCTTTACACAAAGCTTTCTTCCAGTTGTAGAATCCAGTTTCTGTACTGAATGCAGAGGACTGGGCATTTGAAAGTATGAAATGGCGGGAGGCATAACAAAATGCAGAGTCTCTGATTATGGACTACTCCAGCCATGTATAGTCTCTGTACCACGACTCATTTAATGCCTTTTTGTGGTTGCCATTTTGTGTCTTAAGGGAAACCTAAAGAACAGGCTGCACAGGATCCCCCTGCTCTTGACTGGAACATGTCTGGTGAGAAGCAAATTAAATAAAAGTTGGAGTCAATTGTTTATATTTCTCAACTTTTAACTTTCATGGCATTCAGAAACAGTAAGTGAATAAGTGCATTAATCACGGAAATTTAGACTATTTACAGAATGAAAAGCATACCATCAGGTCCTACTGGAGCAGGACAATCCTTTAACGTATGCACAGGACTCTGTGCACCACTCTCGAAGATGTCTGAAAGCAGCCAATGAAAAATAATTTAACATAAGCATAATACAAAGAAATCCACTTACCATCTAATCATGCAGGATCAGCACTGATGACTGGTGACTAACTCTGGTTGTCCGTATCAGAAAGAGTTCTGTCCCAGTTTGTGGCTAAAACACAAATATGTCACACTACGTGACATACGAAGCAATGAAAATTGAAGCCATTGCATTAAAGTTATTGCAAATCTTATCATCATGGGGTGTAAGAATTCAGTGAACCTATGTGTCATTTGACAGTATAACGTCATACATTAAATACTTCACAGTGATGTTGCTATCCCTAAATGATTTCTGTCCTGAGGAAGAGGGGCTGAAGGTGCCCTGCTCTTGACCAGCCTCTGGTCTACCATCTTCTGCTGCTCTCTCCTTGCTCTCACCCTGCTAATGTTTAGCAGCTGAGTCACTCTTTAGATCAAAAATGCCAAATTCCCGTCTAAGACTGACCCTTTATTTTCATATACTCTATCACTGCAAAACATAATAATATTAACACACAAATGCAAATTACAAAGTACATGCATTAGCATTACATAAATGGGCATTACATATATTAGCAAAATGCTAACATTTACCTCTTAACATAAGTAGCGCCTCAGTTAACATTTGACAATCTCCCAGAGATGATTACTTCATCCACAACAAGTGAGACAACATTGGAAATAACTGTAGAACCTGATCTGTGTTTGGACTGTTTTGATCCTGTGGAGCTTCCTGAGTTATCAGAAATATTAGCTTTATCTAAACCTTCAACTTGTATGTTAGACCCAATCCCAACCAAATTATTTAAGGAAGTGTTCCCTCTGATTACCAGCCCCATTTTAGATATGATTAATCTATCCTTAGTAAATGGATATTAACCACAAGCTTTTAAGGTAGCTGTAATTAAACCTTTGCTTAAGAAACCTTCGCTTGATCGAGATGACTTAATAAATTACAGACCGATATCCAATCTTCCGTTCTTATCTAAAATTCTTGAGAAAATAGTTGCTAATCAAATGTGTGAGCATTTACACAGCAATGACCTGTTTGAAGAGTTTCAGTCAGGTTTCAGAGCTCATCATAGCACTGAAACAGCTCTGCTGAAAGTCACTAATGATATTCTTATTGCCTCAGATAATGGACTTGTGTCTGTACTGGTTCTGTTAGATCTCAGTGCTGCATTTGATACAGTCGATCATAATATTCTCTTAGAAAGGCTGGAATATGCTGTAGGGATCAAGGGAACAGCGGTAGGCTGTTTTAAATCTTATTTGTCTGACAGATTCCAGTTTGTTCATGTAAATGATAAATCATCTTTAAACTCCAGGGTTAATTGTGGAGTACCACAGGGTTCAGTACTTGGGCCAATTCTCTTTACTATATATATGCTTCCAATAGGTAAAATTATCAGGCAGCATAGAATAAATTTTCACTGTTATGCTGATGACACTCAGCTTTACTTATCCATAAATCCTGATGAGCCCAACCAGTTAGATAGACTACAAGCATGTCTTGAAGACATAAAAACTCGGATGTCTTTAAATTTTCTGCTTCTAAATTCAGACAAGACAGAAGTTGTCGTCTTTGGTACGGAGTCTTTAAAAAAGAAACTGCTTAGTCAATCACTTAACCTGGATGGCATTAAATTGACCTCCGATAATAAAGTAAAAAACCTTGGTGTTATTTTTGACCAGGACATGTCATTTAAATCCCATATTAAACAGGTTTCCAGGATTTCCTTCTTTCATCTTCGGAACATTGCCAAAATTAGAAATATCCTGTCCAGGATTGATGCTGATAGTCCAGCCTTGTTACTTCAAGGCTGGACTATTGTAATTCTTTACTATCAGGATGTCCACAAAATGCAGTTAAAAGCCTTCAGCTGATTCAAAATACTGCAGCAAGAGTTCTGATGAAAATTAAAAAGAGAGATCATATTTCCCCTACTTTAGCTTCCCTTCATTGGCTCCCTGTTAAATCCAGAATAGAATTTAAAATTCTCCTCCTCACATATAAAGCCCTTAATGATTTAGCTCCATCATACATCAGAGAGCTGATTGTTCCATATGTTTCTAACAGAGCACTTCGTTCTCAGACTGCAGGTTTACTGGTGGTTCCTAAAGTCTCTAGAAGTAGAATGGGAGGCAGATCCTTTAGTTATCAGGCTCCTCTCCTGTGGAACCAGCTCCCAGTTTTAATCCGTGAGTCGGACACCCTGTCTACTTTTAAGGCTAGGCTTAAAACTTTCCTTTTTGATAAAGCTTATAGTTAGAGTGGCTTAGGTTATCCTGAGCTATCTCTGTAGTTATGCTGCTATAGGCTTAGGCTGCTGAAGGACATAATGACCACTTTCACCCTCTTCGCTACTTTCTCACACTACTCTTCAATTTTGTATTATTTGCTGTTATTTCAGCTTTTAACTTTGTTCTCTATCTTCTCTCTTCCTAGAAGCTACACCTGGCCTGACTCTGTGTCTACCTGTGACAACTGTCTGGAGAGGGGCATCGTCCGAGCTTCTGCTGGCAACAACTTGGTGCTCACCCTCTACCGATGATCCACATGGCCCTGTCTTTCAGTGTTTAACCCTTTCTCTCTCCTAGACATAGCTACTGACGGAGCTTTTACTGTAACTAACTCTATGTGCTCTCTTCAGACTCTAACATTGAAAACTGGCTCAGAGTTTATCTGTTCTTTCTTTCTAGGTGAAACGACTAAAGGAGCTACATCCATTAACATTTACCTTTTCCTTCCCATAGAAAGGACTCCTGGATCAGTGCTTCTTTGTTCTCTTTGTGTCTCTGCTCTGTTCTCTCTAACCCCCAGTCGGTCGTGGCAGATGGCCGCTCACACTGAGCCTGGTTCTGCTGGAGGTTTCTTCCTGTTAAAAGGGAGTTTTTCCTCTCCACTGTCGCTACATGCATGCTCAGTATGAGGGATTGCTGCAAAGTCAACGCCAGTGACTGTCCACTGTCTCTACATGCTCATCCAGGAGGAGTGAATGCTGCAAGTCACTGACTGGATGCAATCTGCTGGGTTTCCTTAGATAGACAAACTTTTTATCCAATTTGAATAAATAACAGAATCTGACTGCACTGTTCAATGATTTGGATTAATTGTAATGCATGTACCTGACTTTTGTGAAGTGCCTTGAGACGACATGTGTTGTGAATTGGCGCTATATAAATAAACTGAATTGAATTGAATTGAATTAATGTTAACTACTGACTTGAACACAATAATTCAGTGAATTTAATATTTTTTAAGGCCTGAATGTTTCATTTTTAAAGTTTTTTAGACTTTTTAAGACCCTGCGGAAACCCTGTATGAATGTGCATGGACACAGCAGTCTATGAAGAAGTGCTTCTTTGGCCTTTTGTGGCTTAATTTTCTTGTGGAGGGTCATTGACTCTCTTTTGGACATCTGTTAAGTCAGCAGTCTTCCCCATGATTGTGTAGCTTACTGACCCAGACTGAGAGAGCATTTAGAGGCTCAGAAGACCTTTGCAGGTGTTTTGAGTTAATTAGCTGAGTTTCCAATATTTAACTTTTTAGACAACATTTTAATTTTGTGAGACACTGAATTTTAGGCTTTCACTATTTGTAATCCATAATCTTCACAATTACAAGACATAGAGACTTAAAAAGATTAATTCTATGTGTAATGACTCTATTTCACTTCTTAAACATATCAAAAAAATTATTGAACTTTTTAACGATATTCTAATATTTTGAGACGTACCTTTATTTGTGGCTCCCTGTTAAAGGATGGCATGTGCACAGAATGTAAATGCCAACAAATAGAAGTATAGGCACACCATACAGATTGTGTATGAGCGGGTTTTGTGCCTATAGAGTAGTTAGTGAAGGTGCAGAAGTGTGTGCAGAATGATTGGATATCCATCGTTCCCTGTCTGGTCTGCAGAGATCAGCATTGTGTCACAGGGGAAATAAACAGCAGCAGCTCAGCAGCATGGCCCTAATTAAACATGGTGCCTCAGTACTGCAGCCAACAGTCTAATCCAGCTTGGACTAGTCTAGACCTGAGCAGTTCCGCCAAAGACTAGCCATTGCCATGATCACCGGATGCCTCTGCAACTAAATGCCAGGCAGAAAGAGGAGGTGGAACCCACTGGTACTTAAAGTATTTCATCCCAGTTCTCTGCAGCAGCTATGGGCGACACTCAGTCAGAACAGTTAGAATTTGTGGGATACAAAACTCTGATTTATAAGCTTTTATGGTAGGAAAGTATATTGCAGAACAAGTGATAAACATGATACCTTTATTCAAATTGCATATATTTAATACACTGCTCCAGCATAACTCGTGCCCAATAATTTTGCTTTCTAATATGCAATGATGATGAGACAATCAGTGCTTTTCACCTCACCTGTCTCGGGTCATATCTAGTTGTTACCATATGGGTGTTACCGGTGTCTGTTTCCCCTGTGTGTGTGTGTGTGTGAATTCTTTGCCCAGAACTGCTTTAGCCATGCTTATTAGATCCTTCTTTCTGATTGGAATCCACGGACAGTGTATATACAAATAAATTACAAAACAAAACAACAGAAGACAATGATATATGTTTCAAAAAATATCAAGAGCAGTGTAGCTGGGACCTGAGAATGTCATAGCACATACCCATGATATGTTCAGTGTTACCCAGGTGTAAAAGATATTACAAAATATATGTAAACAAGAAATATTTCTAAACTGTTAACCTATTAATGGAGCTGCAAGGTGAAATGTCATGAGTCATTATTGATCTCTCTGCTGGAACAAACCTCACTGGGATTACTTTGAGTCATAAAACCTTTAAACTTTCGTCCCTCAGGTGTTCCTGTATAATCTTGTGAGTCTTCATTAGTGCTGGTTTCTTGGAGCATGCCTTTGAACATTTGACTCCTGAATACCCTCAACAGAATACAGTTTAGGAAATTGACATATTATACTATCATAGTTTTTTTTTTCATTCTGCCACTGTACCTCATGTAATTTGCACCTTTTTTTCTCAAAGAATTGGTTTTAGTTTACCAGCCATGCCTCAATGGGAAATATTTCAATGCTAAATCAATCTAAAATAAACTTTGCAATAATTATTGTCAGTTGATTCTCTTTTGGTTTGGACCCATTCTATATTTTGAAATTAAAGTGCTATAGCAATAAGGAATTAATCATGTTCAACAGCACTCTTACTCATTATATAACTGCCAATAGATGATTGAATATAATAGGCAGTCAAATTTATGCAGTTTGGAGTTGGAATATGCATAGAAATACTGATAAGCTCGGCAAGTCACACCTTATAATTTCATTTGCAGTATGTGCGGTTTTGTCACACTGAAAGGTAGGAGATAATGTTTTCAATATTGAAGCTATTTGAAGGGCAGATTGTGGGACTGTGGAAAATCTGCTTTATTGCAAAAAAAATCTATTTTCTGCCATGGACCTTTTCAGAGAGTTATATTAGATTGTGCTTTATTATGGGAGGCTGTATTATTTGTGGTATTTAATGAGCACAGCGGGGTAACAAAATGAGAAGATGGATTATGGTGGACTGAAAGAATAATGTTTCCCCCCTTAAGTTAACCAGAAATATTCAAGCAACATTCTTTATGTGACACACAAACAAAGTAGGATGTAGGATTCTAATTGGTTCAAACAAAAAAATCTAGAAGGTGTTCTCTGCATTTGCATTAAGCTGCCCTCAGTAAAAAAACAAGATTTGTTATTGTTACAGCTGCACGTTTTGAAGTATATATCTGCAAACTGTCAACATCTAAAGTCTAATTTTCTTGCCCATTCCTCTTTGAAAAACACCCTAATCTCAGTCTCAGGTTGAGAACACACTTTACAAGTCTTGCCACATATTCTAGGTTGGATTTAGATCTGGACCTTGACTGGACCATTCTAACACATGAATGTGCTTTGATCTAAACCATTCCATTCTGGCTTTGGCTGAATCTTTGTGCTTGTTGTTTTGCTGGAAAGTGAACCTTGGCCCCAGCCTACAACAGGTTTTCATCCAGCGTTGCCCTGTATTTACATCCATCTGTCTTCCCATAACTTCTGTCTAGTTTTCCTGTCATTGCTAAATAAAAAACATCCCCACCACATAGTGTTGCCTCTGCCATGCTTTACAGTGTGGATGGTGTCTTAATTTGATGTGCAGTGTTAATTTTCAACCACAAATAGAATTTTACATTTAGATCAAAATGCTCAAAATGCTCTTCTGCCCCCTATATGGCTGTGACAATTTGCAAACATGAGCTCTTGTGGCTTTCTTTCAACATGGCCTTATTTTCATTACTCTTTCATAAAAGTTTGCAGTTCTGCAATATTCTTTCCTCTACTGGATAATTGATTGATATTAGTGACTGAGCTTGGGATATGGTTTTATAACCTAAACCTGCTTTAAACATTTTCACAGCCTTATACCTGACCTGTGTGGTGTTCCTTGGTCTTCATGGTGTTGTTTGTTCACTAATATTCGCTAACAAACCTATGACGCCTTCAGAGAACAGCTGTATTTGCACTAAAATTAAATTAGACAAGGGTAGACTCTAAATGAAGTTGGTGGCAACAGATTTCATTCAGCAGTATTAGAGTACAGGGGGGATGAATACAAAACACCACACTTCTCAGATCTTTACTTATAACACATTTTGAAAGCCATGTACCCCTTTCCTTCAACTTCACAAATGAATTAAAAGGAAGAGATTAAACTTTGTGGCTTAATCAGAGAAGAGATTGAAGTTTGTTGCTGTATTATCTAGCAATACTTTTATTGTAAAGTTTTCAACTTATTTTACATCATTCCAACATTGCAGGGAGTACTTGTACGTTCTCTTCCTTAAGACATAAAAGAATCCCACATCCCAGTCCCCTTAGTAAGTCTCATATTGCAGCACACAGTTTATGTTATATGTCATAAAGAACAAGAGATGATTTCCAGGCTACTCTCTGAGTGGTCGATGAGCAGAGAGATGTTCTGCAGAAATAAAATATCAGAGCTGCCCTTGCATGATTTACAACGAGGGCCTGAAACAGACCTGCTCCCGACTGTGTTTTTAAGGTCTCACTGGAAATTACGACTAGCTTTTCCTGAATGTTTTTGTTAAGGTGTGATTTGGAAGGTGGAGAGCAAGCCAAGTCAGTGGAGCACTGAAGCTTGTACTCAGGTTTCAGCTCTTTTTCTACTTCCTACACACTGTATTCCTTAGCCCACGATAGACTTTGATAGCAGATACATTGGTGAAACAGAATCACATACAGAATGCCGTTTGAATCATAGTGCAACTGACAACATAACCTAACGTGCACCTCAGTCATCTAATCTACTGAGCGCCTTATTCTCTAGCGCTAACCATGTATGTTTCATTTGACCTTTTGACTCTCATGGTGTCACTTAAAATAAGCTGCTCCATCTCTAGTGCTATTCTTAAACCACTTAAACTGCCAGAGAGAAAGAGAGAGGAAGAGGGAGGAAGCTCATTCCCAGTGTGATGTTTATCTGGCATTTTCCACTGGCCTGTGAGTCAGTGTGCTGTGATTGCTAGCAGAACACATCAGGCTGGCAGGGGGGCTCTCTGTGCCGGCTACAGGGCACCATTTACTGGATGCTGCATTCCTGCATCGTCGCTCACACAAGAGCCAGTGATGACAAAATGGTCCACCAGGATTAAGGGAGGGTGTTTGGATCCATTCATGGTGCTTATTCCCAGCATCCACACTTTGTGTGCATTTGTTTTGAAAGCAGTTGTGTGTATCTGTACCTGTTATTTTTCCTGGTGAATGAACTGTGAATATGTGGATGCTGTGTGACCAACTCCTGAGCCAATAGAGGTTACTGTTCCAGTAATTCATTTACATCATCGAATTAACTTGTTCTCCTTTGTTTAAAAAAAGTACTTCATGATTAGTACAACAAAACTGAGTTATAAATTAGATACGCATTGCACATTTCCTGGTGTGGAGAGATGTCTATGTTCTTGTTACTGGGACGTAAATTATGATAATTGTTTCAAGATTGTAGCTATCTTTCTCATTTTTCACTGCGTGTCTGTGTAATGTTGTGCAGAGAGAATCTACCCCACCCTTGTGCAGTCAAGTCTTAATCAAACAAAATGTATAATAATCTATTTGGCTTTTCAGTACCTGGGTTCTGCGAGATATTAAAAGATTGGGACAGCCATGTCTGGACTCAGGACATGATAATCTAAGCTGGACCCCCACCCATGGTATTCTATAACCAGTAGAAAATGAATTAATATTAACCATTTAAAGACATGATTGATACTGCATTCTGTCTCCTTCTTTCTCCTTCCATCTTCTCCTTTACTCTACTCTTTCCTCCTTCTCCCTCCTATTTGCTCCGTACTTTTAATTTCTTTGTCTTCCTCCTTAGAACAGGTTCCAGATAATATTCCTGCTATAGAAGGCTAACAGTGACACAAATCCCCCAAAAAGTTATTTAATACATTGTTATTTTTGATCATTTAAATACAATTAGAGACATATACCAAATAAAACAATTTTTTTTCAATAAATTTTAAAGGCCTCAATATACAACTTTATGAAGTATCTAAATTGGGGAATCTAATTAACATTTGAATCAAATGTATATTAAACTCAAACTGTCCAGTTTTCTAACCTAATCTTGCTTTAAACCTCTACACCAACCTCATCCTTGGCCTTTATGCTGTGTTACTTGGTCTTCATGGGACTGGTAGTTCACTAATATTCTCTACCAAACGTCTGAGACATTACCAAAACAACTGTATGTATAATGAGATAGCATTACACGCAGGTTGACTCTATTAACACATACGCAACTGTCACAGGAATTTATAAAGGAGTATCAAAGTAAATGGGGCTGAATACAAGTGCACAGATTTTTGCAGATTTTTGTTTGCAAAAACAGTTAACACAGTTTATGTTTCCTGTCCAGGGTGTACCCCGCCTCTCGCCCATAGACTGCTGGAGATAGGCACCAGCTCCCCCGCGACCCACTATGGAATGAAGCGGTAGAAAATGACTGACTGACTGACAGTTTATGTTTGTCTTTCTACTTTACAAATATGCACTGCCTGTGTTGTTCTATCATGTAGAATTCCAATAAAAAACTTAAAAGTTTGTTGTTGCAATGTGAAAAAATGTGAAAAACAGGTATGAATCCTTTTGAAAGGGCTTGTTGATGCAGCCTTTCTGTTTGTCCCTTTTAGTTGGTATTTTTATTTAGGTAAAAGGATGCGCTAATATTTATGGGATAATGTAACAAATGCTAAATAACAATTTGCAGTTTGCAAGGGCATGTACGGCTTGGAGCAACCTTGAAAAAAATCTCCTATGTGAACCAGCGATATGCCAGTTTAATATCCAGGTGTCCTGAAACAGCAGGCAGCAATGACACAACTCCATATTCATATTTCATATTCATTCATGTTTCACTGTGGAGGAGAGATTAGCATATATATCATGTCAGAGCCACCTGCCAGTTTATTTGAAGTTTTATCCCACATTGGTTACCTTAACGACTCTTTCACCAAACTCTCCCAAAAAAGTGAGATTTAATGAAACCAGCTGTGCTCTTATGCCTTCAATACATGCTGTGTAGGTTTCCAGAGCACCTTGATGACCATATTAAGACTTTTCAGAGCTAGGCACCACAGAACAGGCAAAATAAACACTTTGGGGAAGCATATTTCCTCACTCTTGATTTAAAACAGCTTTTAAGCACTTAACGGTCATCAGCTTTCAAAAACCGCAAGCCCTCATATAATCAAAGCCACATGTGGACTGAGGGCAGAGTCTGGTCACCAGAATCAGCCGTGTTAACATCCCCAAGCAATGGCCTTGACACCTTTTCAAGCAGCTTGATCTAATTTTGTTTGTCTGCTTTCAGAAGAATGTAAACGGACAATTTTTCACAGCAATAAGCAGAGGAACAACCCCCTCCATTCTACCCTCTGGTTTACTTTCTGCAGGCAGCAATGACCAGAGTACATTTGCAAAAGGGGAGACTGCTTAGCCTCTACTTCCGTGTCTGTGTGGGGATTTGTACATCATTGAAGGCCACAGATAACACCTTTTTATTCACAGATATCTAACCTTTTAAAAGCAGATCTGAAAACTGATGGAAGAATGAAAAAGCAGTCATTGATGACGCAGATGACAAAATAATCAGTTACCATAGTGAAGTATTGATCTTTTCTTTTTTATTTGAGAAATGATGAAAATGGTATATCCAGACAACTTGTCTTCATATTATACCAGATTTTTGCCTTGACATATTGTATATACATTTAATATATCAAGGCAAACCTCTGCTATAACAATATGAAAACATTTAAAATGACATATTTCCCAAGTCACACAAATAAATTAGCTTTTTTATTAACAATAATCACCCTGATCATTACAATTTATTATCAAAATGGTGTGCATATGGAAGAACACAATTCTGATTACCTTACAATTAAATTGCACCATAATTGTTTTAGTTTTCTGCCGTTGGTGATTTGGGATGATGTCACTCCCAGCACTGTCAGTAATGGCATTTTTTTTTAAAAGATGTTTTTCACTGTTGAAAGAATAAAAATGTAATTTCCTTTCCTTCTCTGAAATCATTTATCACAGTCTTGTGTTTTGTTGTTTTTTCCCTTTTTTCAGTTTTCTGTCAAGTGTTTCATCTGATGTATTGTTTTATGGTTGTGTGTTAGGTTTTCATTAACCTTATCAAAGTTTTGTTTTATTGCTTTAGTCCTAAGTTCTTGATTCCTGCATTTCCAATTGTTCTCCCTCCTCACACCTGCAACATATTGAGATCAGGATTAAACGACCCTAACACGGTGGTTACACTGTTGCATATCAACATTTTGTTTCAATGGCTTAATGCCTTGGGAAAATGACACTACTACATTGATTTCCTACACAATTTACACTGTAGCATACACATAACTTGATCACCACATAAACCTGCCTGCCAAAGGTTTTTTTTGATAAAAAATTTGCCATATGAACACCAACGCTGTCCAACACTGTTGCAGAAACAACGTGGCTCTGGCTTAAATATCGCAGCAATGACCCAGTACTAACATAACTTAATGCAACACTAAGCTTTGCAGACGTTTTACTCAACATAGGATGTTTGGGGTCGGATAGTTACAACTAAATGTGAAACTAATGACTTCACTTACTGTCTCATAATGCGGCTAATAATTATTAGAAGATGGAAGTTTCAGTCTCAGGTGGTCAGGTGATCCTTTAATATACAAAAAAACAATATGTCGGCGTTTCAGAACAGTAATGTGCCCAGTTATGATATAGCAGAACACTGTGATTTCTACCCTTTGTTCTCAGTATACACAATGTTATTTTTTTACTGCAGGGGCACAACACACGTACTGCTTACTGGGCTTGATGTTTCACATATTCGCCTTTGTTTCCTGATGTTTAGAGCCATGTAACACATTTTCAAAATGGCAGCATACATGACTATAGATCAAGTGCAGTTGAAGTGATAAAGTGAAGAAGACAAATATCTTCTCACCCATCAAAAGAAGGACTATAGTTGTGACTATAAAGTTTAACAGGTTTTGCAGGATTTTTTTTAATATACAGTATTTATTTTTTTCTTCCTTTGTGTGTCCAGTACAACAAGATAAATATTTCACTGCAGCTGCTGTCTGGTTGTATAACTGTATTTTAACTTTATATTATATTATCCACATTGTAAGCGTTAACTTTAAATGACATTTTATAGACAAACAACACATTGTAAAAAAAGTAACTGTAGAGTTGTGTCTAGTTACAGATGGTGTCCTTGGAATTACGTCCTGCAGCAACATTACTGTTGTGCAATTTTTACCATACAGAGAAAAATACAGTGATTACATGGAGAAAAGTGAGCACTTTAATTAAAATTTGTTTCTAATCTTCAGATACTTACAGACAAGAAAATTATGCGTAATCAGTGTAGGTTTTCATACATTCAAGATTAATTCTGTTGAGGAATATCCCGCATAGAATTAAGAGCTAATGGTGAAATTCAGTGAGGAGGAGAGTAAGTAGACGGTGGCCTTGCAACCCTTTTCAGTTTTTTATATTCTCAGAGCATTGATTAGAGGACAGCCGATGCCTTTTCGGCTTTGATCTCTTATCTGATAACCCAAACATCCCTGGAGCAAGTTAGTTTTCCATCATATGATGCCATAGTGACAGACCCAGGTAAGAAGCATCATTATTCTGAAAATCTAGAACTGAACCAGACATTATCTCAGAAAAACATACTGAAAACATACTGAAAAACTGATGCAATCTAACACATATTTGTTGAAAAATAATATTTCAGAAAAGAACTACATGCCTTCAGTAAAGTAGATATCATTCCACATGAAGTTTTAAATGCAAATAAACAGCATTCTGTCAGGTACTTTGGAGGGTGTGGACTCAGGTAATTACTGGTGGAAATTAAGTCTGGGTTCCATCTAGTGGACAGCTGAAGAATGGCAACCTGGAGGTCAAAAGGTCGGCAAAACAAAGGAAGGACAGAAATGACACATTTCTCAAGAATTAATAATGATATAAGATTGTCTCATGGGGAGTGAGATTGTAAGAAACTTGTCACATTGTTATGTGTCTTTTTTTAATTTATACTCAGCTTTATATTATTTAAATAAAAAAAACCTCATAGATGTTTTATGTGTTTTGCCAGGCCAACCTTTCCAAAGCATTTAATGATAAAGTCATATTCTAGCAGATTTTTTTTTTTTTTTTTACGTAAGAGCTGTCCATTACATGGATGGCTAAAGACCACAGCCAAGGCTTTAAAGGGACAGGTAGAGGTGAATGTGTGTCACATATTATATAATTCCCAGCACCTTTGAGCTATTTGATGCAAAGCTAGAATAAAAAAAAAAAGATTAGTGAGAAACAACGGTAAAAGTAACATAATTATTATCACAAATCACTTTTACCTGTGGAATCTATATTGTTAATAAAGTAAACATTACAGTATCTTGTGAATGGTTCTGTATTCTTTCAAGTTTTTTTTACATTTTGTCACATAACAAAAACAAAATACATTTCGCTGAAATGGGATTTTTATGTGATAGACTAACACAAAGTAGTAAAGGATTTTTAACTAAAAGGCAATAAATAGAGAATTGTATTAATCTTAAACAAATAAAAACCTGAGGGTGGCGTCCTTTGACTGAGCCATTGTAACACATTCATATGCTTTTTTAATTTAAACCTTTTACTTGACCTTTATACATATTCCCATCTGTTCTGACAAGCTTTTCTTGTCCCTAAGGAAGAAAAGCATCCCACAGCATAATGTTGCCACCACCATGTTTCATCATGGGTATTAGGTTGAGATACATTGAGATACTGTTTCATGATCTAACCCTGCTTTTAACCTCTCCACAACTTTATCCCTGACCTGTCTGACGTGTTCCTTGGTCTTTATGATACTGTTTGTTCATTAATATTCTCTAACAAACTTCTGAGACCTTCACAGAGCAGCCATTATTATAGGGTGTCATCTTAATTGCAACAGTTTAAGTCTTTCAAATCTGAACTACAAAAACCTTTTAATTAATGTCTACTTAAAAGGAAGCTAGTGGAGACAGACAAATACTTTGGTTGTTATCGTGCTCCCACTTGGTTTCCTGAGAGCTAAGAAATAAACCAAAGCATCCATTGCTGCAGCAGAGGCTGCTGTTTCAGTTAGGCTGGTGAAGGCTACAGGTTTTAGAGTTGCTCTGCTCATTTGCTGTGACACCTTCTGCAGTGCTTTTAGCTTTTCATTTAAAAAAATATATTACTGCCAAGAGTCCAAGCGAGACACTTCATTGTTGATTTGTAGGGGAAATATTTGTGCCTTGTGGAAGAATAATGGTATTTGCATCCTTCTTGGCATTCATATTGCTTAAGCCTGCTTGACTCCATTTGTTTGCGGTCGACTTCTCAACCTCAACATGTCACTGCAAAAGCAGATGCCAGTTTTCTGCTCACTGATGCGTCAGTCTGAAATAAATGCAGCTACCAGATAGTTCTTGGGCTGGAATTTATCACTAGATTGTGTCTTTCACTATGTTTGCTCAGCTGCTTGCATCATTACTCTGTAAAACCACTGTAGGTTTGTTCCTAGGCAATGTATTGGCAGCTATTTTCTGGTGTAATAGAATTGCCCACTGGTCTCTGCGCATCTTAGCTGCTACAAAAGCCAGGCTGTTTCTCCAGCATCCTTCATTGCAATCATGCAGTTTTTATTTATTAGAGGTGCTTTCTAAAAACATGTTGCCTGTCATTTTTATGACAGATAGCTCGCATCCTCTCCACAGGGACACTCCTCAGCATCCACACATCTATCCATCGTCTGCACCAGCTCTATCTGAAGAGTCCCAGAAGAACTTCCTTTACTCTGCTATGTATTGGTTAAGTGACAGTGTGGTGAGTATCCACAGGCAAAATGCCGGTCACAAAGCCCCCCAAAAATGATGCAGGTAAAAATATAAACAGTTTCATTTTTACCAAACAACAACCATTGGGCATTTGACATGAGGACACATGGTGGAAGTCTGACAAACAGACTTAACAACATTGCAGGGGAAAAATAACAGAATATGTGTAACGTTGTGCTATCTTTGAAGAAATTAGTTTCTTACAACGCTAACACATATTTTACTGTAATTTGTTGGATTTTTATGCATAGTTATGAAGTGGAAAGAAAATTATACATAGTTTTCAACATTTTTACAAAAGGTGGGGTACATTTGTATGCAACTCCCTTGAGTCAATACTTTGTAGAATCACTGATAGCTGCATTTACAGCTGCAGGCCTTTCGGGGTACGTCTGTCCAAGCTTAGCACATAAAATATTTTCTGATTCCTCTTTGCAAAATGGATCAAGCTAAGTCAGATCAATTGGTACTTCAGATACTCAATTGGATTTCACTCTGGACTTAGACTAGGTCATTCTAATACAAACATGTTTAAACATAAAGTTTTCTATAATAGGTTTGGCTGTTTTGTAATGGTCATTCTCTTCCTGGAAGATGATCCTCTGGCCTACTCTCAAATCTTTTCCCACCTCTACCAGGTTATGTTCCAGGATTGCCCTTTTTTTAGCCTGATCCATCTTCCTTTTTATTTTAACTGGCTTTCCTTTCCTTTTTTCTGACTTGTCATATAGCATATTGCATGTAGACCAAAATGTCCAGTTTTGGGCCCAACTGACCAGAACATCTTCTCCCACATTTATTGTGTCCTCTGCATGACTTGGGTCTAACTGCAAGCAGGGCTTCTTATGGTATTCTTTCAACAATTGCTTTCTTTTTGCCAGAGATTGATGCTCTCATTGCATGGTCTGTCATGTTAAGTAGACATCCATCTCTTGGCTGATTTGCAGTTTTGCCATATTGTTTCCAGTTTTGGATTCTGAACAATGTCTGGTGTGTTCCCTGTAGTTCATGAAGCTATACTAATGTTCTCTAACAAACCTCTGAGATCTTCACAGAACAATTGTATTTATACTGGTCTTAAACACACACACACACACACACACACACACACACAGGTGAACTCCTTATAATATTTGGGCGACCTCCGAAGAGAATTGGTTATAATGGGTTTTATTTAGTGGTAGCAGAGTAAAGGGGACAAAATAAAAAGTTTGCAAAATTAATATAAAATGTGCTCCGGTTTCATTCATCCAGGTGATATCATTTTAGAAGACATTATGAGATAAGCATCAGTGTATAAGGAGTCTGTCACTGCCAAAAAATCTGAGGTGTCATGAGAGAAAACTGTTTTATGGAGTGATTTGTATTTCCAGGACTTTTTTCTTTGAATTCTTAATGAAATAATGTCTTATTGCTTCTTGAGATCAGCTGAATGACATACTGAATGTCTAAACTATGATGTTTTACATTCTAGAGGTTTTTGAGTAAATGTTAGTTTTTTCCTTTTTTTTTATCCAGTTTTCTTTTATTGGACCCTGATTATTTGCAAATATTTCTGCAGATCTATTTCTCTCAAATAGTAGCTGCTCTTCACCATGACTTGACCTTGCCATGATAGATTTAAAGTGATAAACTAATTTAAGACACTGCGCAGACTGAGAAGTGGGTGAATGGCTAAAGGAGAAGCCTTGCAGGACTAATTTATTGGCAAGTTCGTAGAAGTAAAAAATAAAAGCATAAGAATAAAAGGATATTTTTGAAAAGGGCTTTTTAAATCTTTTTCAGACTTTGAGTCTGAATTAATTATCATTTTCTTTCTTTCATTGTGGAGACTTTCTTTTTAATCTCTTAATTTTCTCTATCTTTTATTGGATAAAGGAACAACAAAGTGATATTAGCTGGTTCTGCTTGTTCAGAAACGTGCACATTATAGACATAATAGAGCACACCATTTGGTCTGATATTTTTCAAGAAACAGATGGATTCCCCAAGGCAAGCACAAATGTACTACTGCTTCAAATTTAAAGTTATTTTTTAAATACATTTTTGTATTTTCTACATCATTAAATGCAGCATATGTTCAGTCCCAGTGCATAGGAAGCTGATGGATCTCAATAGAGTTACATATCATCTTCTACAGGATGGAGGCGGAGGTATTAGGCTAATGAGGATAATTATGATCCTAATAGCCCCACCATTGTGCTTTGTTATTAAAGGTTCAGAGTTCTAATGATTCTGACCTATGTCTTTCCTTCCTTCTTACTCCCTCGCTCTACATCATCTCCTCCTGTGGCTGCCCTTCTCGGATCTCAGCTGTACAGATTAAACACACACATGCACATTGGACTGACTAGTTTGAATATGCATATGTGTAGGTGGGTGGTTGTTTCCCAGACGACCCGTTTTACAAACTGGCTTTGCAACCACATCCAAGATACAATATAGAGTTCAAATGTGCAAAACATGAATGAAAAACATTATTCTGAGTTTGTCATGATTGTTATACTAAGGAAGGAATTCTCTTCAATGTAATGGGAATACAGAAAGTTGGATGTGATGCTGTAACCACCAAATTAACGCTTAGAGGAAGGGGCTGGCATTATGGCAGATCTAAAGTAAGATTTTGATTACACTAATGCTTACACTTAATGCTTCTCCTGTGAGTTGAACAAATGACTTGTAATGCTAACAATTGTAAAGGTAAAAGACCTGACATCAATTTAATGTTCTTTATAATTGGGTTGCTTTCAACAAAAAGACATCCCAGCCCTTTAGTGGGTGGAGCTGGTGGTGAAGTCTGCAATTTCCATGATAGATTTGTATTATCTTCTTATGCATCAGAGGGAAGCAAAGTGTTTGCCTACCATCCATTACAAATTAACCTCACTTATGCCAGCCTTTATACATTTTACACAGCTCAACTATTTTATTTTTGGAACTTTCAATCAAGCTATTGTGCATTTGCTGCTATTTCCATAACACTTCAGGTAAGGAAATGTAGGGTGCAGTTCTCTGTGAAACTAATGACAGTACTTTTTAATATTTGACTCAAGAAGCTGCTGGTTGCAATAAAGAGCTGCATTGGGCCAGAGCAGATCTGAGCAGGACATCCAAGATGTGGGCTGGTTAATGTGCTGTTTTAAAAAGTGTACCAAATTCCACCCACTTACTTATTAATGCAGGGATATTGATTTGACTCTTTATCAGCTCAGTAGCTAAATTCCAATCAAAATTTTCATACAGAATCAGACCATTAGTTTGAATTAATCCAGGAGTCTGTCATTACTTCGGTTTTGGCCATATCATTGTTGAGGTTAATGTGCTATATGTTCTCATATACGGTGGTTGGGAGGTGCAAACTAACATTACAAAATCTGAAATACTTTTACAAAGCTTGAAACAAATTTACATTTGAACAAACAAGTTTACATTTCAGAAAACAAATTAAAAGTTCTAAAAACAAATTTTACATTTGAAAAAAAACACATTTAAATTTCAGAAAACAAATTTACATTTCAGAAAACACTACAAGTCCCGAAACACGGAAAGATGGACAGCAATCGAGTGGCCTTTGCCCCGTTTTCGGAACTACCCCTTCAGTCTTTCAGATACTGGACTGCAATAGGTGTTGCAGTTACAGATAGTCATCCTTAAAACAGATTTCAAGTGCTAAAAGATCACAAATGATCGGACAATAAAAAATAATAACATGAATATATTCGGCAACTTAGTAAAAGACAGATGCAAAATGTCTAACATTGACAGGCTTTAATCTTGAAATTCCACATCAGATCTTGATAAAATCCAATGAGTGGAATCTGGAAGTGTTTCCTTACTATAAACACACATGTCTTAAATGTCTTATTTTTAAGGGCTTTAATTTTGAAATTACACCTCAGATGTGGGTGAAATATGATGAGTGACACCTGGAAGTGTTCTTCTGTCAACTTGAAGTGAGACTGGTCCCTTGAAACAATTTTGTTTCAATAAGTATGAAAGCTCAGGGAATATAAACAGACATTCTCAAATAATGAACACAGAACAGTGACAAAAACAAAAATGTCATATCTACATTTTCATGGGTGGCAATATGAAAAATGAAAGCATTTGAGACTGTCTTTGGTTACAAAATAAAAGATACTGCATTAGCTAGTCACTTTTACTGTTTAAAACAAAAACAAAAACTAAATATTTTAGGCCAAAGCTTATCAGTCCCTAAAATAATTAATTAGTCACATTGAAAATCTTACAGTCAGAAAAAGGAAAAAAATAACAATTTCACCATTTTTAAAATCGGTTTACTTTATAAACCATAAAGTATTTTGAAATGTTATTCAAAGCAACACGTTTTAAGAATTTAATTTTATCTTAATTAATTTTAAATACTGAAACCCTTTCCCTAAGTAACCAATTAGCTGATAATAGATAATTTCAGAAGTTCCCACCCCCTAAATATGGCATGTAACAAGTAAAATTAAATTAAAAAACCAAAACATACTGTTGGGGAGAGGGGGAATATTTAAAAAGTGAAAACAGTGCCATAATCGCGTGAGGACACCCTTACACTAATACTTTTTTTAAACACATTTTGATTTAATGTGAGGATTTAGTCTTTCTTAGAATCAATCAGCATGCCACAGACTGACAAGATAAAATTTGCACTTCAGAAGTTCTCCATAATGATTAGACTGTGAGGACATAGTTTTGGGACCTGGCTATGCCATTAACATTTATTGTGGTGAATTCCTCTGGTGAATTTGTACGTATACTAGGACTCAATGTGATGATACAACATAAAAACATCTCCTGCTGTTTTTCTGCTGTAAATTTGAAGTTTTGGGTTGACAACTGTCTGGTATTTGGAACTGTTCAAATTTTCCCAACCTTGATAAAAAACCCAAACTGATGGAGAATACAGGAGATGTTACATGTAAAATACAACTAGTACTTATTGGATATTCTTGCAGCATAGAGTTGCATCTTAGCACCTTCCCTAACCAGATGCATGATCTTTCATCATTTTTCGAAAAACCATCAATGCTTTTATTACTGTAGTCTAATACGTTCTCCTATTACTGATAACTAGCTTCACTGTGCCATGGTACACCTATACATTAGGCTGTGGGACTTTTTGTACACTTCCCCTGACTGATTCCTTTGAAAAGTGAGATTATATTGATCCTTTGTTACATCTCAAAATTATGACTTATAGGTGATGACAGAGGAGGACTCCAGAAGCCTGAATAGTAATATTTAATCAAAAATATGTTTTTAAGGATGTTCACACTAACACAACCAGATTACTGCGTCATTTTTATTTTTTCTTATTTTTCAGTGTAACAAGATTTACGTCACATTAAATGTGGATAACATTTTGAAATTACTTGTCAGGGTCTTTCTGTCAAGGTCACAAAAACCAACCATTTTAACTGGAATGTGTAGATTTATTATATACACTCGACAATGGGAGATACAAGGAGTTATCCCCACGCATCCCTATTTAAAAAGTGCTGTACCCTTGTCTTCTGTATGCAATACAGCTATTGGTTTCAAAAAATCTCAGAATTAGATGTAAAGTGCTATATAGACCCTAGGTAAGCACAGAAGGTACTTTATACTGGACACATTTTCAGTGCAGCATTCTTTTTGGGTCATGAATCAAGCGACTACAGGGATGATATGTGACTTAATAACAGACTCACATTTGACAGGTGGAAAAAAAAAACAGTCCAGTGGGAAGCAGTTGTAGTAGAAGGGTTTGTTGGTTTTGTAAACAGTCGAATGTCAACAAATACTTTGGCCCTAAGCACTTGATAAGCTGACAGAGATCTCAGGGCTCTGTAGCTGAAAATCTGTTTTGGACACTCTTTTTTTAATGCAGGTTCAGGAGAGATTTATTAGTATATAACAGTCCACCAGAGATCCCATCAAATAAAATTTGATTCGTATTCTGAAATTCCATGTTTAATTCATCATGACACCAGAGGTATTTTTGCAGTACTCCCACTGAAACAAAACAACAAAAAAAAGAAGTACATCATGTTCATGAAAAAAATGTAATAGGAGAAAAATTAAGGAGTCAACAAATGCCTTTATAAGATGCCAAAAGCTTCACGTGTCAGAACACTTATGATTTATGAAGCCTTCAGTGTATTGGTCCAGTATAGTTCATGACAGCTGGCAAAGCCATTAATCATGTGATGTGTATCTTGCTCTTCCCACGGGGCTGATCCACTGCCATTGATCATATTAATGTCAGCAGCATCAAGCCCGAGACATAAAGTTAAACTTTATATAAAAATGATGGGGAAGTTTTCTGATCAAACATAGTGGGTCTGACTTCTGTGACTCGCCAGCAGTTCATCCTGTGAGTTCAGAGGGATGCAGAAACGGAATCGCCTTCCTAGTGATTTTATAACACCAAAGTGGTCACTGTCAGTGAGCGGAAATAATCCCTTTCGGATTAACCTGAATGCTCGCTGATGTAGTAAATACAGAAAGGGGTTGTGCTTTCATCTTAATTAAAGATGGAGGTCAGATTTTGTGTAGATCAGATTGAGATGACTCTGGAATACCTGAAATTCATCATGACCTTAAAGTAACTAAGGTAGGGTGACCCGATGAGCCTTTTTGTCTGTATGATGATACGTTTGCATACAATTGTTATCTTATGTATTATATGTCATATTTATTTAGGATGCATTTGATCCACACTGGAAAGCTTAAACATCAAAGAAATTCAATTACTTGAAAAATCTACACTTGGACGCATAGGTATGAATTTATTGCGAATGTCTGTAATACACACAAAATCATACACACACAAGCTTAAAAATCAACTTACATTTCTACTAATGGTTCAGAAAATGTCCATAACCAAGTTGCAGAGAAACCACAAGCTTTTTGTAGCCATCAGGGCCTGGCATAACACATTCATAGCACAGCCCATAAATTTATAATAAGATAGAGATGGGGCCATTCCAGAAGCTTAATATTAGCTTTATTCATTCCAAAACGTATATTACAATCTACAATCAGCTGTGTCTAAATTTCAAACATCTAATTCTAAATGTATCCCTCAGAAGAACGAAAATTGGTTAGAATGATCAGGAAAAACACAGAAACCACCCAGCCGGGCTCAAATAAAAAGATCCAGAACATCAGCGTCACTGTCCACAGTGAAAGCAGTTTAGCATTAGCACAGAGCGAGATGGTCCCGACCAAAGAAGAAGCCCTTGCTTTGAGGTCAACAAACATTTGCAGCTGCTCACATGTTTTTTTTTTAAGTTTTATGTTATAACAAGAAAAAGAGTTAGCTATTTGGCAAAAATGATGAAGCCAAGATGAGGATTTCAAATCTAAGAATCTTGTGCCAGTTGTCAAGCATGGGGGTGGTAGCATTACACTGAGGGTCTTTTTTGTTGCCACTGGTGCTGGTACATTGCAGAAATTCCCTTTTTCAATTGGCCTAATTTGGCCCTAATCGACTCCACTCTGCTCGCTTTGTGAGCGTTTCCATTACTGGTTTTTTTCCGTATCAGTACCTAGTTTTTTGGTCCCTACTCCTGAGCAGGTATGACCTGGGCTGAGTAAGGACTACATGTGATGGGAACAAACTGCTGTTCACTGATTGACCATGGGACCAGAGGAAATGAGAAGGGTTTCACCAAGGTAGTGCAGGAAAAAGATAATACAACTCAAGAGCGACAAAGAAAGCGGGTGTTACCGGAATATAATTTTACTATGTACAAATCATAAACCATGCCTGAAGGCTGAAAGAAAAGAAAAAGGACACATCAGCTTTCTGAACTGTATGCAGACAAAGATATTCTTGCAAACACAATAATAAAAACATTATTAGTATTTAGTTTATGTTTTTCTTTTCTATTTATTTATTTATTTTTTAGCGTTTCACCCAAATTACTTTCAAGTGATTATGTCACACAGTATGCAGCACAGCATACTACACCGAAGCCCCGCTGAAGCCCCGCCTCCAGCCGCCACAGCTTCAGCCTTCAGTGGATCAGTGTGAAACAAAACAGGTACCGTGCCAAGTAGAGAAAAACTGAGTGGAGCAGAGCCACGCCACCTAAAACGAGCCAGTTCCAATTCCACACCCTTGATGCCAATACACAGGCCCTAGTCAGGATGGTAGTGCATCAAAGCTGAAATGCATACATCAACAACATGGTAAAATAGGAAACAGTGTGAAAGCAAGTTAACATTTAAAAACTGTTACCATAAACTCTTTCAAAACCCTCTAAAAGCTGAAAAACATCAATAGTTCATAGGTAGTACTGTATGCAGTATAATCTGCAAGACCAATCTTTGAGGAGATTGTGAGTAAAGCCTGCAGTGTTCAGTTGCAATTGTGTTTTAATCACTCTGTCATGCTCTCGAAGGCCAGTTTTAAGTGCACAGTAAAAGATGATGAATGATGGCTTCTGCACAACGAGTGTAGTCTGCAGGACTGCTATGATGCTACAATGAAAAAGGCTGATTAGTGGCATCTGGGGGGATGATTAATTGATGCAAACACATTTCAATTTAACGGCTCTTTGATCAGTTATTAATGAACAACTCCCCCACCCGCACCACCGACCTCTTCTTTTATTATCTACAACTTCAATTACCAGGTTCTCTGCTTTGACCTACAGTATCAAGAGGGCTTCCTATGCAGAACTGCAAGGCCAAAACTCTGCAGGTAAATATATGTCTAAAAGAAAAAAACAGAGTTGAGAAAATAACCCATTTAAACGTGTACAGCTGTTTAAAGGAGGTTGCTTTAGTTTAGAGTTTTCCACCATGATCTTTGCATAAAGGTGATGATTTCTCCTCAAAATTAATTAATTGTTAGGGCAATCTCTTCCTTGATTGATATTTTTTGAATTACTTTGACAACGGCAACTGGGCAATGGATTCTGCTTTGTTCCGCCTAGAGATGAAGTTCACAGGAATGTACTGCAGGTAGGTTAGCAGTTAACCCCCCAAACATTTCTACTTTCATTTTCTGCATAGCTCATGGACTGGTGAAAATAAAAAAAACTGAAAATAAAAACATCTGAGAATTGTCGAGGGAGGCTTATAGGGAAATGCTTTCAGTTTAGCAGATATTTTATTATGCTTCTTGATTGCCACTGTAATATTTGGTATCCACTTAAAATTGGCAGGGACCAGAAAAGTGGAGAAGCGGTTTATGACTGTGTTCAGTCTTTCTCCATTGGGGTTCAAACAGCATCAGAAAATGAAATATTTAAGAGGATTTAATCGATTCAGTTTATGCAGCAGAAAGGATTATTACAGTTTTCAGTGATTGTTTGTGCATTGCAAATTAATTACTTTACGGGATAAAAGGGCATCTACAGTATGAATCCGGTTCTACGTTTCAGTCCTTTCGCTTCCTGTGAAAGATTTACTTAATTGTTTGGCACTTTATGAAGTTTTAAATGGTGCATAGCCTGTAATACTTGAAAACCCATTTTGGTAAAGGGGCAAGTGATGCTTCCATGTCATTTTATTGCAGTCATCACTCTTTTTATTAGTGTGTTTACTCCATGGAAAGGGCTCTCTACTCCTTCACTCTCGCCTATATAAATAATTCATTAAGGGAGGGGGATAAAAGGGTGTAAAGAAAAATATATATTTAATGCAGGGGATCTGGGAGAGAAGCCAGAGGATATGTCAAACAGTTATAAGGAAAAGTGAGAAAGATAATTCCCTGCATGTAATGCTTTGTCCACTCTTGTCCATTTTGTTCTGTTTTCAGATTCAGTGTGGATTGGAACATTAGGACACAGGTGGACTGATAGGGTTTGAAAGTGAATCTCGATCCCATCTTAACATCGATGCAAAGCTGCAGAGCATCAGGCTAAGCCACTCTGACTCTCTTGCTTAATTGCTTGGTGAACCTGGCGGCTGCATCGAGTTCCCTGACTTACTGCACCCCTGAGAGTGCATTACGAGTGCTCTGTTCAGCTAATTGCCTCCTTTGTCCCCCGTCATTGGCATACAGTTTGTCCACACATATAGTGACATACCAGTCTTTATGATGCTCTTTAGCATCTCCCATCTCCTGTTACCCAAGCACATTTTTTAAATTTCTTTTATATGCAGAGCCTCAAAAACCTATCTGCCCCCTTAAAAATTCCTTCTGTTGTTTTATTTGTTGTTTTATATCATCAGATAAATTTAAACATTAGAAAAAGATAACTGGAGTAGATACAAAAGGTAGAGAACCTGTCTGACAATATGAATTAGGCTAGACAGTCTCAAAAGCAACACATCTTGCCCCAATTTAAAGAAAGAAGAAGAATAGGTAAGAATAGGTAAGAAACAAAGTCGTTGGCATCTATCAGCTTTGAAAGAGTTATAATCATTTTTAAGGCTTTTGAAAAGTTATGGCAATTATATACAAATGTTTGAAACATGGAAAAATGATCAACTGCCCCAGGAGTGACCGGCCTATGAAACTATTAAAACAGTGTGTCAATGACGCTTACGGTTGGTCACAAAAGGACCCTGAACCACATCTAAAGCGCTGCAGGCCTCACTTGCCTCACGTAAAATCAATATTTGTTGTTTCAGCAATGAAAACTGAACCATGTTCAATTCTAAATGGCTCAAGTAAACCTAAAATTAAGGTTTAAGAGTGACCTACTCTAAGTCCAGGCCTTAATCTGATTAGGATGCAGTGGTATGACCTTAAACAGGCTATTCATTCTTAAAAATCAAGAATGAAAGAAGAATGGGCCAAAATTCATCCACAGCGATGTAAAAACTCACTGCCAGTTATCACAAACACTGGATGGCAGTTTTTCACGTAGAAGGTGGCACAACTAATAGGTTTAAAGGGTAATTCATTTTTCCCATAAGACCAGTTTGGTTTGGATATTTTTTTATCCTAATAAATGAAATCATCATTTGAAAACTTAATTTTGTTTTTATTCAAGATATCTTTGCCTAATTTAAGCATTTGCTTGATTATCTTTAACATATGGAGTTTTGATGAAAATTCAACTTGGAAGACTCACCTCCGCCTCCAGCTCCGTCTAACTACACCAGGTCCTCCGCTCCAAACATTCAGCTCCTGATCCACATTCCTCTTCAGCCAATCATCCCTCCAGGCTTCGCTTTAAAAGACCTTCATACGCAGAATCTCCTGCCCTTCAGCTGAGCTTGACCCTCCTCCACCCCATCTCCACCATCGGGCTTCAAGCTCCTTCCGACTCTCTCATCTCCTCAGGCCTCCACTCCACCACCAATATCAGGATCCTGGGGGGAAGACTTCTCTAATTCTAACCTTAAGATGTTTATTCAAGCTCATGTCATTACCAGCATCCATGTCTTCCTCCGGGGTCCGAGCGCCAAAAGAAAACAAACATCAGCTAATAAACTCCTCTAGTTGCCATCTCTGTGTTTCTCTCACTTGTGAGTCTTTCCAGGTTGAATTACTTGTTATGAAAAAGCAAAAACAGAAAAAATTGGAATGGTGTATATACTTTTTTTCTAATACTGTAATCTCATACTCGAACATGAGCGCACCTGATGAAAGATAATCTTTTTTTCTCTTTACTAACATGATAAAGAAATTGAGCATAGCTTTCTTTTACCAACAAGTACCTGCTGCAGTGCAACACTCTCTGAAGCCATAATTCAAGGACACTGGCTAATTTAATTTATAAAGAACTGTTATGGTTCAAAGTGTTCTGTTCCACAAGAAGGAGCACTCCAAATTATTTTCTTTCTGTGCATACATTTAAACAACCAAAAAGAATTGCACAGCAGAGAATGCTTTTTGTAGAGCATCTTCGAAAACTACAGTAAAATATACCAGTTTAAACACTGCGACTTAGTTTCAAGAGCCCAAACAGTATTGGAGACATTTTAATATCTTCCTGTCATCAACAAAAGATTTGTCGTAGCATCATTTGTTAATAGTACCAAAGTAATATTCATATGATCATGTGCCAAGGCCCAAGATGTAAAATTCAGAGCTCAACTAAACACGATTGTAAATTATTCAGTATAAGTCATTCGAGGTGAAAAGCTGCACTGCAAGAACTTTAATCCAAACAAGACTGGGGGCAATTTTTTAAGCTGTTTATGGAATATTAGGCAAACTTGAAGTCTGAGCTTTTACACCCACAACAAAGAGGAGATGCAAAACTATACCCACAGAATACAGATGCACCACACAACCATTAAAGTCAGGGTTCTTCATCCTTCTTCAACAATCACTAAACTGGCTATTAGTGACCGACAAAAAGAGGATGAAATAATTCAAACAACTGTAATGTTGAGTTTACTTCAAGTAGTGTTGGGTTCACTCTATTTTTTTAGTAATTTGTCATTTCCATAAACTGCAGAGATTATACTAACAAGTCTATGTTGCTGTAAAAGAAGATAAAGTTATCATTTTAATAATGACAGCTAAAGTACAGTGTCATTCACAATTATTACCCCCCTTTCTAAAATTAAAAAAAAAGGGATGTCTCAATCTGATGCCAGGTCCTAATCAAAGTCCTAATCAAGTGATTAGTATAGATATCCCTGACGATACGCAACTTTTTGTTGGGGTACTGAATGTGGCTTTATTCTAGCCACAACTCGAGCAAAGCCTTGTGTAGCTAATTTTGTTTTTCAGAGATTTTTAGAGAAAAAAAAACGCTTATGAAACAGGAGAACAACCTAAAAGCAAAAATGGTAAGAAAGCAATGCTCATTCCAGGTAACACATTCACAGAACTGAGGAATTGTAGTGTGATGCTTGTCTTCACTTTAAAGCTACTGCGTTTTCAAGCTTATTCATTACATTGATTTTACTGATGTATCAATATCAGCAAAAAGCTAATCATAAATCACCCTAATCTATATCTGGGACAAGAAAACTAAAAAGCCTAAAAATAAATGTATCCTTCAATAGGAAAATCCGAATATTTAGCCAGATTTGTTTAAAAATTTAAAACAAGGAACAATCAGTGATACATAGAGAAAATAACAGAAGAGTCTCAAGATGAAAGAGTGCAAACCTGGAGAACAAATATACTGAGCAGGGGGATTGGTGGATTTACATTGACAAGGTAAGTCTGATTAACAAAATGTGGAGCAGCTGCTGGGGAACATGTGTACAAACAAGTACACATGTGAAAAACACAGAGAGCAGCGAACTAAAGCAAAAACTAAACATGGGCAAAAAAACTCATAAAACATAAACCATACCTGAGGGGCATCTTCATAAAATGTTCTGCACTGATTCACTGTCTTGTTTTCTCACCAAGACCTATTAAGAACACATTTCCAGGATTAAAGGACTAATGTCTCAACAGGATCTCGAAAAACTCATCAGTGCATTTATCTTTAGTCGAAATTATTACTCCAGCAGTGTCTTAACAGGTCTGTATAGAAAGTCAGACAGCTGCAGCTGATCCAGAACGCTGCTGCCCATGTCCTTACCAAAACTAAGACAGTAGAGCACATCACCCCAGTTCTAAAGACCTTACGCTGGCTGTGTCTGAGAGAACAGACTTTAAAATACTTTTGTTGTTTTATAAATAACTGAAGGTCTTAGCACCACAATACATTGAAGATTTGTTGTCATTGTATCAACCTTACAGACCACTCAGGTCTTCTGGTTCAAGTCTACTCTGCATCCCCAGAATGAGAACCAAACATGGAGAAGCAGCAGTCCTTTTAAGTTAAGTTTAAAAACCCATTTGTTTAGATTTGCTTTTGATTCTTCTATTGAAACTATTAACTAAAACATATTGGTAAAGGTTTCTACTGGAGGTAAAGGTTAATCAGGATTTTCCACCTTGGGACAGACACCACAAAGTCCACAGTGAGAAGCACTTCACTGTAAAAGACCTCTCCCCAAAAGACCATGGCTGAGCTGGGCTCTCCTAGAAGAAGTGAGGAGGAAGGTACAGAGCACCAGGAAGTGTTTGACTCTTGGTTCAGACGTGTGGGAAAAACTCCCACATTATCGAGACGCATAATGGGTCAGAACAGTTCTAAGGAGTTGCCTCCTCCTCACGGAGAAACGTTTTATTTTATGTTAAGAAAATGTGGGCCTAAAAGCATCAAGTGCATTCATTCATTTTAGTCTGTCGTCCAACTTTTCTTAACTTTTTTTTATTTTCTGTTATCATGCTGCTGCGATGTACTTTTTTTCACTGCAATGTACTTTTTTCATTGTAAATTCTCATGTTACTGAAATGTGCTATATAAATAAACTTGCCTTGCCTTGAAGGCTCAGATCTCTTATCCTTCTTCAAAATAGGAAAGACAAGAAAATATTAAGGTAAAGTTTAAAACTACTTGGCTAAATTTACCTCTATGTACAATCAGTGCCATAATTAAAACGTTTAAAACAAGTGGATGTATGGCAAACAGGGCTGATCGTTGATTTAAGTTTATTTTGCCACCACGCACAGAGAGAAAGATGGCGAGGCAGGTAAAAGTAAAATCTCCAAAGCTTGCTATTTGAGATCTGCACCAAAGAGTGGCACTTTCAGGGCACCAAGACTTCATAACAGCAATTTATTTAAAGTGTTTTGCCCAGATTTTTACCAAGGGTTCAGTAATTGTGTAGAATGATGGTTATCTTATAAATATCTCTCTCACTAGCTCTCTTCATGTTTATTTTATCAGGGACACTATGCATAATCAGGTTTAAAAACCATCTACATAAAATGTCCTGCACTGATTCATTGTCTTTCGTTTTAGGTAATGCAGGTATATATGTTGTAGAAATTGTTTATCCTTCTGCATTGAAGCAGCACTGCAGTGGAATAAGTACCTTTAAACTCCATATTTACATCAGCAACAGAGCTTTTCTCTAGGATATGCACAATAAGACAAATACAACCATTAGACATCTGACCACAGGACACCAAAGAATGAAGAAAGTACTTTGCATATCATATCTGAAATTACACCTCGTGTGCTACCGGAATTGGACCACGATCCGGAGCTTGCGGCTGATCCACAAAAAAATAAATAAAATGAATATCAGATAAGCTGCATGGATGGCTGGGAAAATCCAGATAAAAGGAACAGTGTGCGGAAGGATATTACTCCATACAAATGACCTCTCATTCAAGTACATCTGCCCTTTTGCATGAGCTATGAATCAGTATTTGGGACATGACCTTTAAAAACAATGAGATATTTACCCAAAGGAAGGTGCTTGCATTATAGGAGTGCTGAAAAGATGAACATATCTCATGCAGTGTGAGATTGGCTGAAGGCATTATGAAGGGGATAATGACTATCTAAATAACCCATTTAATGGGTAAATCCTGCAATTATAACACAAAGACAGCGTCACATTTCTCATGCTGTGGGCTCCTTTTCACCCCCCACCCCAACTTTCTTTTCATATCTTTCTTTGCTCTAAATGTTTCTATGTACATAATTTCTTCATCTATATTCATTTTTCGATAGCGACTCCATGCAGAAATTCACAAAAACGACTTTTGTTTGACATTAAGGAAAGGCAATGTTGTCAAATAAGAATTTTTTTTCATAGCACAATGCACGCTTGCTGCTTTTGATTCCAGCCTTTTCTATGTTTCTTGATTATGACTGCTGGAAAAAAGTGCTCATTGTGCTCTGGCACGATGCTGTGCTTTGGTAACAACAATGTTAATGACTGTTCCCTACACATTGCTGCACATAAGTAATCATTATGAGGAATTTGTCTTTTCCATCCTGGTGTGGGTTTTGTCTGCCTATTTGTATTTTTTCTTTCATCTTCCCCTCACCCATGCACTCATCTCTCTCCCAACACATCTTTGTCTCCTCCTCTTTTGCCCACCCCCACCCCTACCCCACTGCTGAAATCAAAGAGGCACATAACCTAAAAATGAGTACATGTATTAATCATCATCTCCAAAGAATTAAATCCGACCACTCTGACAATTCATGTGCAAAACAGAGCTCCCTACACTCAATAGCAATGTGCAGAGCATCTGCATGTATAACTGTGACAAAACATTAAGTAGGAGGTTCTGACAAAATGGCTCTTGTTAGAGATTAAAATGTGTTTGGATTGGTATTTCTAATCTGTGTCTGTTGCATCCTTGTGGTGTTTTCGTATGATTTATAACCTTTGAATATTTTTGCTCATAATTTCACACTACAGTGTATATTTCTATTCATCATTCGCAAATAAAAGAATTTTAAAAAATCTGTCCAAAGCTCAAATTTGTTCTTACAGCTTGTGGTTTGACAGCTCTAAACTCAAAGAGATCTGCAAAAGTAACTCTAAAGAGTAGTAGTGTAGTACTTTACACTCTCACAAGATATTTTAGAAAACTAACTGCATGTAAACTCACAGGCAGCTGATTTCAAGTCCATAACTGTACGAGCATACTCATACTGAAGTACCAAAAGGATTATGTATTGGAGCAGCATATTCTATAATAAAATAACCAAAAAAAAACCAGAACTCCACCTTCATCAAAGTATGTTTTCAAATGACCGTTACAAAAATCCGTTTGGAAATTATACTACCCTTACTTTGTCCAGGAAAAACAGATTAATGACTTCTAGCAGTTACCATTGTGCTGAAATGTAAATACGAGTAAGTGATTTCCATTGACCTGGAACTGTTTCCAGAGAGGAAGCCAACAAAATAACAGATATTATATGGGGAAAAACTTGGGGCTCAAATACTAGTTCATTAATTTTCTTTTTCATTCTCTGCAGATTTTTACAGCCCACTTTAACTGAGTGTAAATGTGATTCCCATTTGGGCCAGTCGATGAATATTCTGCTATAACTATGAGCAACCTTTTTCTGGTGTATATTGTTTATTGTTGTCATACAACCACAGTTCTTTGCGACTATCAATAGATCATAGAAAATTACTTGTAGTTACTGGTTGTCAATGCAGGTATGAGACGCCTCCAAGGCAGGTACAAATTGATGCATGGTTGAGAAAGTAATTGGGTACGAAAAACTTGGGTAAGAAAAGACCAAACCAGCAAGAGTATAGCAAAGGGAAAAGGGACCAGCACCCTTATGGGCTTTATGAAATGTCAACACTGTGGTGAATAGAAAGGTTTTCTACTCAGAAGAGACCGCACTTCAAGAAAATCCCTTTCTACAGCTCAAGTCCAACACATCTCATCAGGGGAAACATGGGCATATCTCGCAATGCTGTAATGAATTTCTCTACCTTAATGTAATCAAAAAACTGGGATATGAATTAAAGATAGTTGTGCAACATGGGTGGGTGGCAGTCATACTTGAATGGCCTGGGGCATTTCTGCTTCCAGAAATTAGGTAAAAAGCAAGCGACAAACAACACGCAAATCCACAGATCTGCAACTGTAATTGCTGCAAGCATTGAGCTTTAAAGAGCATTAACTATAGAGACAATAAACCAAGGGCAAAACAAGGGAAAAATATTTTCTCCAGGCACAGCACAGTCATGTTACATCAGCAGTTGTTGTGTGTGTATAAAATTAAATGGAACAGAAGATTTCAAGATGCAAAAATGTTTCCTTCCTTACTGAAAATAGCATCTTTCTAGATTTAGATCATTTAAAATAAAACTTTATGAACAAATACCATATTTCCTCCATTTAAACATGTATTTTTGAAGATGGTTACAACATGGTATGTTTAAAGAGTGCAATTGGAATCAAACCATGACCTTCAGCTTGTTTCAGATCCACAGAAAAAGGATGCATCTCATTACGACCAGGCTTGACTTCCTTATGAATGCTGTCATTATATACAGTCATATTCAATTAATTAAAATATGCAGTCCTATAAGGCTAATTTGTTAGATTTAAAGTAATTGTTGAAAACAATCTTTAGGCAGGTATTAAACATAGTAATAATTAAGCCCACATTTCGGTATTGATTTTTTTATGGGTCTGATGTAATATTTTAATCTTAAATGTCATGTTTTCATTAGCTGTACGCACAAAATCACAATAATTAACAGAAAAAAAGGCTTGAAAATATTAGTCTGGGAGTATTTATTTTACTTTCACTTAGTGAATTGAGGAACTGAAGTAAGTGCGCTTTTCAATCATATTCTAATATAGTGAATATGACTATGACTTAACTTTTCCTGTTTCACGTCAGTCATGATTACCCTTTTCATTTCATAAATGTGAGAATAAGATTTGATGATGCTGCCACGGCTTTTTATCTTCTGATAGGTGAATTCACAACATTTGGATTAACTGGAGGTACACCTGTGAATATATTTTAAGCAACACCTCAAACACATTGCGTCATTGTATCACATTAAGGGAAAATCAAAAGAAATCCTCCAAGATATCAGGAAGAAAATTGCTGGAGTTTACAAGTCTGGTTAATTTCCTGGAGATGCCATATTCACCTGTTCTAACAATTATATATGCAAATATAAACGTGTCCATTGACCTCAGAACCAAAGAAAAAGACATTGTATAGATGGTGGCTGAAACTAGTAAGAGCGTGTCATTATATTCAATAAAACAAGTCAGGTCCCAACATATGTTCAGAAGAAGCCATTACTCCAAAAGCAACTTCAAAAAGTCATTTTACAGTTTGTAAATGCACTCAGAGACAAAAACCTTCAGTTTTGGAGATATGTCCTGTGGTCTAATGAAACTGAAATTGCACCATTTGGCCAAGATCACTTTACAGTCATTGTTTCATTTGGAGGTAAAAGGGGAAGGCTTGTAAGCCTCCTAACTCTGAAATGCAGAGTTGGCAGCATCATGTCGTATAGGTGTTTTGCTGCAGGAGGGGCTGGTGCTCTTCACAAAATAGATGGCATTATGAGGAAGGAACAATATGTAGAAATATTGAAACAACATCTCAAGACATTAACCAGGAAGTTACAGCTTGGGCACAAAGTGGTCTTTCTTAGTGACCCAAATTATATCGTCACATTACTTACAAAGTGGCTTAAGGACATCAAGTCAAGGTTTTGGAGGTGGCCATTACGCAAAGCCCTGATCTTAGTCATATAGAATATTTTCTAGTTTCGTTACGGTCACATTTAGCAAATACATATAATTATGGTAATATTAACTGACCTAAAGGAGGAACTGTTTTGTCTGCTTCAATGTTAGAAAGTGAGAAAAAAAAGGTTATGTGTTTTTATGCAGTGAATGTACACTGTAAATATCTGGTTTTATCTGTAACTACTGAAAACATTTGGAACACTCATGAAGACCATCTCAAACCCAAGACTTTATTATTATTATTATAAGTAATGTAACAGATTTATATCTTACTGAGCTGCACAGGTTGAGGCCTTCAGAGGATACTGGTTGACCTTCATGGAATATTTTAAAACATGATGCATTTGAAAATCCCAGTTTGTGATCATTGAGTTAAGGCATAAAGCTGCAGATCAGTAAACACCATGTTTAACGCTTAAAATGTGCATTTCGAGTGTTTTTGCTTGTGGTTAACGTGGTTAGAGAGATACTTATCATTCAGTTGTAGCAGCGGTTTGTAAATGACAACAAAGCTTTTCTGATTTATGGAAATGGCATCGTTGAAAAGGCAGATGTCAGAGAGGAAATGTTCAGTGTTTGCTTTCAAATGCACAAAAATATTTTAAACTTGACTGACCCCAAAAACGATATCGGCTGCAGATGAGTCACACACTATGTCAGTTTGTGAATTAACATCAAGCCATCCTCTGCGTGACTGAATTGGCTCTGGTTTTGTCAACACAGGGATTTTTGTTTGGGGTTTGGCGCTACATCAAGTAAAAACTTAACTAAGTGGTGTAAGGCAATCAAAAATCTTTTCAGAACTGAGTGGAAACACTGAAGTAGTGGTGGCAGAGAAAATGGGCTTGAGAGGCTGCTGTAAATTTGTTGGCAGATGGAGAAATCTATATTGTACATGCAGACAGCTTCACTAAGACTGAGGACGATGTGGAAGAACTCGAAACAACTGATTAGCTTGACAGTGCATTTGCAAACCTGCAGAATTACATCTGCCGTATTTTAGTAACTTATTTTAGCAATGTATTTTATTCACCAGTAAATATTTTTAGATCCCTTTTTGGATTGCTTTCACAAGTAAATTTAAAAAACCTCCTCTCTAGGCATGACAATATCCTTTTGATCATCAAATTAATGTTTCTTAGTTTTAGAAAATGCAGATGAAGGGACTTAATTTGATCATAATGTGGGTCATAATGTGTTTAGAACATGTCTTTCTTTAGGACATTTCACATCCCAAGCAAAGGGTTTAAGGCTTTTTGCATCATCTTCCATTATTTACTCTACATTCTGAAGAGACTGCATTAAAGCACCAACACTGATAATAGTCAACTAGTCAAGGTTTCTAGTTACCTATGGTAACCTGAACATACAAGTCTGATTCAGCAGCGATGCAGTGCCTGTTGAAAGTGTTAATTAATTCATCAGTCCCCTTTCCTCTGGTACCCCTAAATAAAATCCTGTACAACCACAGTCTTTCAGAAGTCACCAAAATAGAGTAAAATATAGATGTTCTGTGAAAGCTACGTACGTTTCTTTAGAAACCAATAATGAGCAAACAGAATTTTGATATTCAATGAACAGGCAAGACAGGTTGAGGGAAAGTTTGCTCTAAAGGCAGGTCCGGTTATAAAGCCGCATCCCAAGCTTTGAACATCTCAAAGGAACTGTTCACTCCATCATCATCATATGAAAATTAAAAGGCTGTAGCATAACTGCAAACAAACCAGGAGATGGCAGTCCATCTAAACTTCCAGGCTGATGAAGAGCAGTAGTTGGAGAAACAGCCAAGAGGCCAAGTGTAACTTGGGGTTTCAGAGATCCACAGCTTAGGTGAGAGAATCTCTTGACTGGACAACCTTTAGTTGTTAATTCCACAAATTGGCCTTTACTGAAGAATAGTTGTAGGTAGTGTTGAAAGAAAGTCATGAGGCATCCTGTTTGTAGTTTGCCACAATCCCATTTTATCCCCCACAAGGGGATAAAATGGGTCCTTTAGACAGACATGAAGAATGTGTTTGAATGGCCCGGTGAGTCCAGACTTACATCCAATCAAGACCGTGAAAATTGCTGTTCCCAAATACTCATCAAAAATAATCTATTTTGCAAAGAAGAATGGGCAAAAATGTTGGTCTATATAGGTGCAAAGCTGATAGAGACACACAAAAGACTTGCAGCTATTATTGCAACAAAAGGTGGGTAAACAAAATATTGAGTCAGGAGGGGCTGAATACATATGTATACCACACTTTGAGGAAAATCATGTCAGCCATGCATTTTCTTTGCACTTCACAATTATTAACTACTTTATTGTTCAGTCTGCATTGAATCTGCCTACTTTTAAATCATTATTCTTACGTTTCCAAAGATGGTGGAAGTAAGTAGGTAAATATGCAATGTTTTATTTATATAGCATTTTTTTGAATTAAGGCTACAGAGTGCTTCAATCAGGAAAAAAAAAAAAACAAGCAACTAGAGGAAAACAATAAATCAAGGAAGAGAGAGTTCTCAATATTTAACTCGCAGAAAATAGAAACAATATCAAGATGCTTTAAAGGGAATTTTTTGGAGTGAATACATTATAAAACCAAAAGCTACGTCACCCAAAGAAAACAATTATGCAGCTGAATAATGACCTTGCCCTCAAATCTCCACTTCCTCTTATGATTGTGAATTTCCTTGTATTTCTTAAAAGGGAAAAGCCAAGAATTAGAAAAAAGACATTTTTTTCTAAGTAAGCTGGATATCTCATGTTCAGAGCTTCATTGGCTGTTCTTGTTTAGTTTTAAACAAAACCCAGAGATTTTCGCTACATAAATTTAACATTATATCTTCCCTCGAGAAAGTTTCAAGCTGTGAAAACATGTCTCATGCAGAGAAACTCTCACTGTGAAGTGCATGTTTGAGTGGACAGCTGCAGAGAAACTTTAGACCTAGATCTCTGCACATGCTGCAGACGTTCCCTTGTGTGCATCCTGAATGTGAAATCAAATACAAGTTAGTAAAGCATGGACAGAAGGACTAAAAACAGTAATGCAGTAAAATCACTAGAAAATCTTTTAGAAATTAGAAGCTAGACATGGAAAGAAAGGGGCTTTTTTAGGAATAAGGTTACTTTTCAGGATGCACAAAAATAATATAATAAATTCTCAAATAACCAAATTACTCAACAGAAAGGTCTGACATGACCTGGTAAAAGCAATACCATTTTAAATTAATTTGGTGTTTCACTACAACTCTGTGAACTTGGACAAATAACCCTGATGATTGTGAAAAAGAGCAAATTCAATCAGAGGGCTAAATCTTCTGTCACTCAGCCACAATGCAATTACCAGAAATCCATACTGAATATAGAGATAGTTAAGTCTTGATAAGAAACAGGACTTTTATCTGAAATTGGCTTGTATTTAATAATGCAGAGTTCACATTAGCAGTTGTTGTATTGAATAGTTGCAAAATGAAAGGAGAATGAAGTACAAGCAGTTCAAACCTTGAAACTAAAAGGAAAAAGATAAATTATAGATGAGGGATATTGAAGACTGTGAAGTTGCTGGTAGGTGTTGAGATCATTTAAGGGAAGGACAACAGAGAGAGAGGCAGTACAATTCAATTCAATTCAATTCAATTCAATTCAATTCAATTCAATTCAATTCAATTCAATTCAATTCAATTCAATTCAATTCAATTCAATTCAATTCAATTCAATTCAATTCAATTCAATTCAATTCAGTTTATTTATATAGCGCCAATTCACAACACATGTTGTCTCAAGGCACTTCACAAACGTCACGTACATACATTCCAATTAATCCTAACCATTGAACAGTGCAGTTAGATTCAGTTATTTGTTCAAATTGGATAAAAAATTTTTCTATCTAAGGAAACCCAGCAGATTGCATCCAGTCAGTGACTTGCAGCATTCACTCCTCCTGGATGAGCATGTAGAGACTGTGGACAGTTACTGGCGTTGACTTTGCAGCAATCCCTCATACTGAGCATGCATGTAGCAACAGTGGAGAGGAAAAACTCCCTTTTAACAAGAAGAAACCTCCAGCAGAACCAGGCTCAGTGTGAGCGGCCATCAGCCACGACCCACTGGGGGTTTGAGAGAACAGAGCAGAGACACAAAGAGAACAAAGAAGCACTGATTCAGGAGTACTTTCTATGGGAAGGAAAAGTAAATGTTAATGGATGTAGCTCCTTTAGTCGTTTCATCTAGAAAGAAAGAACAGATAAACTCTGAGCCAGTTTTCAAAGATAGAGTCTGAAAGAGAGCACATAGATTTAGTCACAGTAAAAGCTCAGTCAATTGCTATATCTATCCATCTAGAGCCCACTGATGGTCATTGTTATACTAAAAACCACAAGGATTGGGATACCTCTCTCTGTCAGACTGATTATAACCATTGGAAAAGAGAAGGGGTCATACAGGTAGCAGAAATGGAGGGTGGGTTTGCACCTCAACCATAACTGAGCCGGTTTAGGCTAAACCTGACTCCCCCTTACTCCATCCAACAGGGAGACTAGAAGGCTCCCTCTCTGTTGGATGGAGTAAGGGGGAGTGCCTTCCATAGGAGAGGAGCCTGATAACTAAAGGATCTGCCTCCCATTCTACTTCTAGAGACTCTAGGAACCACCAGTAAACCTGCAGCCTGAGAACAAAGTTCCCTGTTAGCAACACATGGAACAATCAGATCTCTGATGTATGATGGAGCTAGATCATTAAGGGCTTTATATGTGAGGAGGAGAATTTTAAATTCTATTCTGGATTTAACAGGGAGCAAATGAAGGGAAGCTAAAATAGGAGAAATATGATCTCTCTTTTTAATTTTCATCAGAACTCTTGCTGCAGCATTTTGAATCAGCTGAAGGCTTTTAACTGCATTTTGTGGACATCCTGATAGTAAAGAATTACAATAGTCCAGCCTTGAAGTAACAAATGCATGGACTAGTTTTTCAGCGTCACCCCTGGATAGGATATTTATAATTTTGGCAATGTTCCAGAGGTGAAAGAAGGAAATCCTAGAAACCTGTTTAATATGGGATTTAAATGACATGTCCTGGTCAAAAGAAACACCAAGGTTTTTTACTTTAATACCGGAGGTCAATTTCATGCCATCCAGGTTAAGTGATTGACTAAGCAGTTTATTTTTTAAACACTCCGGTCCAAAGACGACAACTTCTGTCTTGTCTGAATTTAGAAGCAGAAAATTTAAACTCATCCAAGTTTTTATGTCTTCAAGACATGCTTGTAGTCTATCTAACTGGTTAGGTTCATCAGGATTTATGGATAAGTAAAGCTGAGTGTCATCAGCGTAACAGTGAAAGTTTATCCTATGCTGCCTGATAATTTGACCAATTGGAAGCATATATATAGTAAAGAGAATTGGCCCAAGTACTGAACCCTGTGGTACTCCACAATTAACCCTGGAGTTTAAAGATGATTTATCATTTACATGAACAAACTGGAATCTGTCAGACAAATAAGATTTAAAACAGCCTACCGCTGTTCCCTTGATCCCTACAGCATATTCCAGCCTTTTAAAGAGAATATTATGGTCGACTGTATTAAATGCAGCACTGAGATCTAAGAGGACAAGTAAACCCACAAGTCCATTATCTGAGGACATAAGAATATCATTAGTGACTTTCAGCAGAGCTGTTTCAGTGCTATGATGAGCTCTGAAGCCTGACTGAAACTCTTCAAACAGGTCATTGCTGTGTAAATGCTCACACATTTGATTAGCAACTATTTTCTCAAGAATTTTAGGTAAGAATGGAAGATTGGATATAGGTCTGTAATTTTTCAAGTCATCTCGATCAAGCGAAGGTTTCTTAAGTAAAGGTTTAATTACAGCTACCTTAAAAGCCTGTGGTACATATCCATTTATTAAAGATAGATTAATCATATCTAAAATGAGGCTGGTAATCAGAGGGAACACTTCCTTAAATAATTTGGTTGGGACTGGGTCTAACATACAAGTTTAAGGTTTAGATGAAGCTAATATTTTTGATAAGTCAGGAAGCTCCACAGGATCAAAACAGTCCAAACACAAATCAGGTTCTGCAGTTATTTCCAATGTTGTCTCACTTGCTGAGGATGAAGTAATCATCTCCGGGAGATTCAAGATTCAACAAAGATTCCTTCATGATGTATAGGTATTTTTACAGGTAAATCTTCTGAGACACTGAATTTTGGGATTCCATTATCTGTAAACCATAATCATCAAAAAATTTAAAAGCTATCATATTTGACTTTTTCAAGATATTCAAATTTTTTTAGATGTACACTACCGGTCAAAGGTTCCCACTTATTGGGTCTCTTTAATTTCACGATTATTTACATTATAGATTCTTACCATAGGCAACAAAACTGAATAAACAGACATGGAATTATATAGTAAACAAAAGGTATGAAACCACTCTAAACATTTTTATATCTTAGATTCTTCAAAATAGCCCATCTTTGCTTTTATGACTGCTTTGCTTTCTTGGTATTCTCTCCCTGAGTTTCATGAGGTGGTCACCTGAAATAGTTTTCCGAGGAGTCTTGAAAGAACTTCCCAGAGGTTCATTGAGAGACGGCCAAAGTCTAATATTTCAGTCATCACAGCAAAGGGCGGCTACTTTAAAGAATCTACACATAAAATGCATAACTTGCTGTCATGCACTGTTAGAAATGTAACTCTTGTATTCCCTTCCCAGATAAAAACAGCAGGCTCAAGATGATCAGTTTTTTCTTCTCACGCCTCTTGTATAAAACAATATCTGATGTGTTTAACTTTGGCAAGACCAACTGTTTAGTCTTATCTCCAAAGTTTGCAGTATCTATCAAAGTTCAACAACATTAATATGAATAATAGACTGCTGAAGATCGTACAGGGATCATACAGGCTCCAAAGGCAGTGAGTAGGGTTATTTCCCAGAGTGCAGTTTGTAAAGGAAACTGGGTTATACTTACAAGCCATTGATCCACAGAGAACAGTATAGTTTGTTATTCAGTGGATCTCCAGGACAGAGGATGGAGAGACACCGGAGAGTCCAGGAAGAGAGGGATCTATATCGGTTATTTTCACCGTTGCTGTCAGTGTTGTCTTGAAGGACATCCAGGTAGATAGAAAATGTATTGGTCAGCCTTGGATTTACTGGTAACACCAAATGCACTGTTTGTTTTATTTTATTTTTAATGCATAAAATAAGCTGAGTTGCTGTGCAGTATTTAGTCATTGTAATTGTAAAAATTATCGTAAGATCTTTTTAAAAGTTTTAAAATAAACTTATATGTTGTGTCAGTCAAAACATTATGAAAACCAAGGTCTGTTGAAAATGATTTTATGGTTAGTTTTGGTTCTGAATTGTATTTACTCCATTAGCCTTCATCAAAGCATGTTGTAAAATATAAATACATTAATACAAATTTCTCATTCTGAATTTGTGGAAGAAAACATAAAATTGTTTTTGTGCATACCAAAGTATATGCAACATTTAAACGATGCTCCATCGGTATTTAAGTCCTAAAGTGTGCCATGAAAATTTCCTCATACCATTAAACCATCACCAACACCAGACTGTACTGCTGGCACAAGGCAGGATGGATCCATGGACTTATTTTGTTGAGACACAATTCTGACCCTTCCATCTGAATGTTACAGGCAAAATCTACACACATCAGATCAGGCAACATTTTTCCAATCTGTTATTGTGCAGGTTTGAAGATCCTTTGTAAATTGTAATGTTAGTTTCCTGTTCTTAGGACTCACAACTGAAGAAAAACAAACACAGATATTTCACAGATAGAGTGCAATGTTCTTGATTTGGGGGGGATATTGATCTGTTCACCTACCAGGGGTGCTGGGCTTTCTACCAGTTCAATTCAATTCAGTTTATTTATATAGCGCCAATTCACAACACATGTCGTCTCAAGGCACTTCACAAAAGTCAGGTACATACATTCCAATTAATCTTAATCATTGAACAGTGCAGCCAGATTCTGTTATTTATTCAAATTGGATAAAAAGTTTTTCTATCTAAGGAAAGGAAACCCAGCAGATTGCATCCAGTCAGTGACTTGCAGCATTTACTCCTCCCGGATGAACATGTAGAGACAGTGGACAGTCACTGGTGTTGACTGTGCAGCAATCCCTCATACTGAGCATGCATGTAGCGACAGTGGAGAGGAAAAACTCCCTTTTAACAGGAAGAAACCTCCAGCAGAACCAGGCTCAGTGTGAGCGGCCATCTGCCACAACCGACTGGGGGTTAGAGAGAACAGAGCAGAGACACAAAGAGAACAAAGAAGCACAGATCCAGGAGTACTTTCTATGGGAAGGAAAAGGTAAATGTTAATGGATGTAGCTCCTTTAGACGTTTCACCTAGAAAGTAGCGAAGAGAGTGAAAGTGGTCATTATGTCCTCCAGCAGCCTAAGCCTATAGCAGCATAACTACAGAGATAGCTCGGGATAACCTAAGCCACTCTAACTATAAGCTTTATCAAAAAGGAAAGTTTTAAACCTAGCCTTAAAAGTAGACAGTTTGTCCATCTAGAGCCCACTGATGACCATTGTTATACTAAAAACCACAACGATTGGGATAACTCTCTCTGTCATATTGACCATAACCATTGGAAAAGAGAGGGGGTCATACAGTAAGCAGAAATGGAGGGTGTGTTTGCACCTCAACCGTAACTGAGCCGGTTTAGGCTAAACCTGACTCCCCCTTACTCCATCCAACAAGGGGAGAAGAAGACGGAGCTAAAATAAGGAAGATAGCTCAGGATAACCTAAGCCACTCTAACTATAAGCTTATAAGACGTATCACCTAAGACGTTTCACCTAGAAAGTAGCGAAGAGAGTGAAAGTGGTCATTATGTCCTCCAGCAGCCTAAGCCTATAGCAGCATAACTACAGAGATAGCTCAGGATAACCTAAGCCACTCTAACTATAAGCTTTATCAAAAAGGAAAGTTTTAAGCCTAGCCTTAAAAGTAGACAGGGTGTCCGCTTCACGGACTAAAACTGGGAGCTGGTTCCACAGGAGAGGAGCCTGATAACTAAAGGATCTGCCTCCCATTCTACTTCTAGAGACTCTAGGAACCACCAATAAACCTGCAGTCTGAGAACGAAGTGCTCTGTTAGGAACGTATGGAACAATCAGATCTCTGATGTATGATGGAGCTAAATCATTAAGGGCTTTATATGTGAGGAGGAGAATTTTAAATTCTATTCTGGATTTAACAGGGAGCAAATGAAGGGAAGCTAAAGTAGGGGAAATATGATCTCTCTTTTTAATTTTCATCAGAACTCTTGCTGCAGCATTTTGAATCAGCTGAAGGCTTTTAACTGCATTTTGTGGACACCCTGATAGTAAAGAATTACAATAGTCCAGCCTTGAAGAAATAAATGCATGGACTAGTTTTTCAGCGTCACTCCTGGACAGGATATTTCTAATTTTGGCAATGTTCCGGAGATGAAAGAAGGAAATCCTAGAAACCTGTTTAATATGGGATTTAAATGACATGTCCTGGTCAAAAGAAACACCAAGGTTTTTTACTTTATTATCGGAGGTCAATTTAATGCCATCCAGGTTAAGTGATTGACTAAGCAGTTTCTTTTTTAAAGACTCCGGTCCAAAGACGACAACTTCTGTCTTGTCTGAATTTAGAAGCAGAAAATTTAAAGTCATCCAAGTTTTTATGTCTTCAAGACATGCTTGTAGTCTAGCTAACTGGTTGGGCTCACCAGGATTTATGGATAAGTAAAGCTGAGTATCATCAGCGTAACAGTGAAAATTTATTCTATGCTGCCTGATAATTTTACCTATTGGAAGCATATATATAGTAAAGAGAATTGGCCCAAGTACTGAACCCTGTGGTACTCCACAATTAACCCTGAAGTTTAAAGATGATTTATCATTTACATGAACAAACTGGAATCTGTCAGAAAAATAAGATTTAAAACAGCCTAGTGCTGTTCCCCTGATCCCTACAGCATATTCCAGCCTTTTAAAGAGAATATTATGATCGACTGTATTAAATGCAGCACTGAGATCTAACAGAACCAGTAAACACACAAGTCCATTATCTGAGGACATAAGAATATCATTAGTGACTTTCAGCAGAGCTGTTTCAGTGCTATGATGAGCTCTGAAACCTGACTGAAACTCTTCAAACAGGTCATTGCTGTGTAAATGCTCACACATTTGATTAGCAACTATTTTCTCAAGAATTTTAGATAAGAATGGAAGATTGGATATAGGTCTGTAATTTTTCAAGTCATCTCGATCAAGCGAAGGTTTCTTAAGTAAAGGTTTAATTACAGGATAGATTAAGGATAGATTAATCATATCTAAAATGGGACTGGTAATCAGAGGGAACACTTCCTTAAATAATTTGGTTGGGATTGGGTCTAACATACAAGTTGAAGGTTTAGATCAAGCTAATATTTCTGATAACTCTGGAAGCTCCACAGGATCAAAACAGTGCAAACACAGGTGGGTTTGCTTGTTGCCCCCCAGCTCAGCCGTCTTGTGTTGGGGTTTACCCCGGTGGATGAGAGGGTCGCATCCCTGCGCCTTCGGGTCGGGGATAGGTCTCTGACTGTTGTTTCGGCCTACGGGCCGAGCGGTAGTGCGGAGTACCCGGCCTTCTTAGTGTCCCTGTCGGGGGTGCTGGATAGTGCCCCTCCCGGGACTCCATTATTCTGCTGGGGGACTTCAACGCCCACGTGGGAAACGACAGTGACACCTGGAGAGGCGTGATCGGGAGGAATGGCCTCCCCGATCTGAATCCGAGTGGTGTTTTGTTATTGGACTTCTGTGCTAGTCACGGATTGTCCATAATGAACACCATGTTCAAGCATAAGGGTGTCCATCAGTGCACTTGGCACCAGGACACCCTAGGCAGGAGGTCAATGATCGACTTTGTTGTTGTATCATCAGACCTTCGGCCGCATGTTTTGGACACTCGGGTGAAGAGAGGGGCTGAGCTGTCCACTGATCACCAGCTGGTGGTGAGTTGGATCCGCTGGAGGAGGAGAAAGCTGGACAGACTTGGCAGGCCCAAGCACATAGTGAGGGTCTGCTGGGAACGCCTGGCGGAGCCCTCGGCCAGGGATGTATTCAACTCCCACCTCCGGGAGAGCTTTGACCAGATTCCGGGGGATGTTGGAGACATAGAGTCCGAGTGGACCATGTTCTCCGCATCTATTGTCGATGCTGCTGCCCGTAGCTGCGGCCGTAAGGTCTGCGGTGCCTGTCGCGGCGGCAATCCCAGAAACCGGTGGTGGACACCGGCAGTAAGGGATGCTGTCAAGCTGAAAAAGGAGTGCTATCGGCTGTGGTTGGCTTGTGGGACTCCTGAGGCGGCTGATGGGTACCGTGAGGCCAAGCGTGCTGCGGCCCGGGCTGTGGCAGAGGCAAAAACCCGGGCCTGGGAGGAGTTCGGTGAGGCCATGGAGAAGGACTACCGGTCGGCCTGAAAACGATTCTGGCAAACCGTCCGGCGCCTCAGGAGGGGGAAGCAGTGCTTCGCCAACACTGTTTATAGTGGGGGTGGGAGGCTGCTGACCTCGACTGGGGACATTATCGGGCGGTGGAAGGAGTACTTCGAGGATCTGCCCCTGCCATCACGCATTCCCTGGTGGAAACAGAGGCTGGGGACTCGGGGTTGGACTCTTTCATCACCCAGGCTGAAGTCACCGTGGTTAAAAAGTTCCGCGGTGGCAAGGCTTCGGGGGTGGATGAGATCCGCCCTGAGTACCTCAAATCTCTGGATATTGTGTGGTTGTCATGGTTGACACGCCTCTTCAACATTGCATGGCGGTTGGGGACAGTGCCTCTGGACTGGCAGACCGGGGTGGTGGTCCCCCTTCTTATGAAGGGGAGGGTGTGTTCCAACTACAGGGGGATCACACTCCTCAGCCTCCCTGGTAAGGCCTACGCCAGGTTATTGGAGAGGAGAGTCCGGCCGATAGTCGAACCTCGGCTTCAGGAGGAGCAGTGTGGTTTTCGTCCCGGCCGTGGAACACTGGACCAGCTCTATACCCTCTACAGGGTACTCGAGGGCTCATGGGAGTTTGCCCAACCGGTTCACATGTGTTTTGTGGACCTGGAGAAGGCATTCGACTGTGTCCCTCGTGATGCCTTGTGGGGGGTGCTTCAGGAGTATGGAATCGGGGGCCCTTTATTAGGGGCCATCCGGTCCCTGTACGAGCGGAGCAGGAGTTTGGTCCGCATTGCCAGCACTAAGTCAGACCTGTTCCCGGTGCATGTTGGACTCCGGCAGGGCTGCCCTTTGTCACCGGTCCTGTTCATAAATTTTATGAACAAGATTTCTAGATGCAGCCAAGGGCCGGAGGGGGTCTGGTTTGGGGACCAGTGGATTTCGTCTCTTCTTTTTGCAGATGACGTGGTCCTGCTGGCCCCCTCTAGCCAAGACCTACAGCATGCTCTGGGGTGGTTCGCAGCCGAGTGTGAAGCGGCTGGGATGAGGATCAGCTCCTCCAAGTCAGAGGCCATGGTACTCAACCGGAAAAGGCTGGCTTGTCCTCTTCAGGTTGGAGGGGAGTTCCTGCCTCAAGTGGAGGAGTTCAAGTATCTCAGGGTCTTGTTCACGAGTGAGGGAAGAATGGAGCGGGAGATCGACAGACGGATCGGTGCGGCTGCCGCAGTAATGGGGGCGCTGTGCCGGTCCGTTGTGGTGAAGAGAGAGCTGAGCCGAAAAGCGAAGCTCTCGATTTACCGGTCGGTCTACGTTCCTACCCTCACCTATGGCCATGAACTTTGGGTCATGACCGAAAGAACGAGATCCCGGATACAAGCGGCTGAAATGAGCTTCCTCCGTAGGGTGGCCGGGCACTCCCTTAGAGATAGGGTGAGGAGCTCGACCATTCGGGAGGGGCTCGGAGTAGAGCCGCTGCTACTCCACATCGAAAGGAGCCAGTTGAGGTGGCTCTGGCATCTATTCCGGATGCCTCTTGGACGCCTTCCTCGGGAGGTGTTCCAGGCACGTCCCACCGGGAGGAGGCCCAGGGGACGGCCCAGGACATGCTGGAGGGACTATGACTCTCGGCTGGCCTGGGAATGCCTTGGGCTCCCCTCAGAGGAGCTGGAGGATGTCTCTGGGGAGAGGGAGGTCTGGGTGTCTCTGCTGAGTCTGCTGCCGCTGCGACCCGGTCCCGGGTAAAGCGGAAGACGACGAGTACGAGTACGAATTTTGGCCGTGGGCGAGACACTGTCTTAATAGGGTAATGGGTGGGTAGCAGTACAGAAGCTGCAGAGAGAAGTGTTAAACTACGACCCTGCTTCCTGGTCTGAACCCTGGGTTGTCAGAGGTTTGGAGAACTAATAAATTCGGCCAGATTCCTAGAAAGAAGAGCTGCTCCATCCAAAGTGGGATGGATGCCGTCTCTCCGGATCAGACCAGGTTTTCCCCAAAATGTTTGCCAATTATCAATGTAGCCCACATTGTTTTCTGGACACCACCTAGACAGCCAGCGGTTGAATGACAGCATGCGGCTAAACATGACGTCACTGGTTAAATCGGGGAGGGGACCAGAGAAAATGACGGAGTCCGACATTGTTTTGGCAAACTTACACACCGAAGCAACACTAACTTTAGTGACCTCCGATTGACGTAACCGGGTGTCATTACCGCCAGCGTGAATAACAATCTTACTGTATTTACGCTTATCCTTAGCCAGCAGTTTCAAGTAGGATTTAATGTCGCCCGTTCTGGCCCCTGGCAGACATTTGACTATGGTCGCTGGTGTCTCTAGTGCCACGTTTCTGACTATGGAGCTACCAATTACCAGAGTTGGCTTCTCAGCGGGTGTGTCGCTGAGCGGGGAAAATCTATTAGAAACGCAGACGGGTTGGTGGTGACCTGTGGGCTGAGATCTAGAACTATGCTTCCTACGTACCGTCACCCAGCCGGCCTGAGATCCCGGCTGCACGGGGTCTGCTGGAGGACTGCTACGGGGAGCTACCCTCGGTGGCTCCGCGCTAGCTAAGGGGCCTCGGCTATCTGCTGGTTTTTCAACAGCGTGGAGCCGGGCCTCCAAATCCGACACCCTCGCCTCCAAAGCTACAAAAATGCTACATTTATTACACGTACCATTATCACTAAAGGAGGCAGAGGAGTAACTGAACATCTGACACAGAGAACAAGAGAGAGGAGACTCAGAGAGAGAAACAGCAGAACGGGTAGCCATGGTGGAGCTACTGCTAACGCTAAGCTAGCGACCCCTTACCACTACTAGAAAAAACCGTGTAAAACACGGAGAGTCGCCAAACGTTAAATACAGCAACAGAAAGTATGTGTTTTAACGTGCTTATGTATTATAACAAGTAAGAGATATCACAGTAGAGAGAAATCAGATCAAACAGGAGAGCCTTCACAGACCAAACAATCCACCAAGTGCAAAACAGGAAGTGACGAATACGCCTTACCACGCCTCTTCACAACCACCAGATGAAGACATTGCACGGTAAACAGTTCCAGCCCAGGTTTGTTGCAGTAAAAAAGCACAGAGAATGCGACCCACCAAGGACTTTATGTCTGGACTTAACAGCACACAGACCCAAATTATCTTAGATTTCAACAGCCAGGGAGAATAGTTTGTTTTTGTGCTTAGACTGTAAACTGATCCCAAGAACTCCCCCTGGGTGAGGAAAATTACATTTTAATTATGCTGGTGTTTTATATATATATAGATTTTTTTTATTATTGAGAAATCCTGTGTTTTGCATATACTCAGACCATGTGTAAAACACAGAAATTCTCATTCAAAGTGTGTAGTTCATTAGTCAATGAAGCTATAACGGATGCATCAGCTAGGCAAATATTTTCTTTCAAAACTTTGCAAATACTTTTTATATTTTGGTAATAAAATTCTCAAATAATTCATTAATTATTTCCTGTATGGCTGAATTTAATACATGTAAAAGTGTTCACATACAGAGAAACAGGGATCTCCCCTGACTTTGAACAGCCTTTGCATTTTCTATATCAGTTCTAGCTTCACGAACACAATCAGACACATGAATATCATCAGTGTTTGAAACAAAATTCTCTTCTACTTCAGCTAATGAAAGTGTATGTAATGCAAACATCTCTGGCCTGAAATAATCAAAGGTAACGTATTTATGACTGAGTTTTGTGAGCAGTGAAGGTCGATAGAAGACTTGACTTGAAAAAAAGAAACCTTTAAAGGAACATTTAACAACCTCCTTGATTTTCAAATCAGTGTTTAGATGAAATAAGTATTTCTTGATGTCCCTAGACTCAGTAAATGTACACAAATGGAAACAATTCAATGGGGTACCTTTATATATGACCTTACAAATGATTTTTAAGTTCTGCATGAGCTTCAAATGGTTTTAAACAGTCTTGATGAATACAGATTAGGCCTGAACACCTTCAATAATGTCCATGATGCTCTCTGTAGTGTTGCTGGATTCGTCCTAGACCATTGGTGGAGAATGTACATAACATGCCCACTTAATGAAGAAGGGCAAGTTTGGAAAAATCTGTAAAGAAAAAAATATATCATTATGCATCACCTTTAATATTTTCCCAACGTTTCTTAAAATTATCTACTATATTGTCCATTACAAGCACATTTGAGTTTTGATGAATTGAGTGAATTATCACACAAGTAGGACAAGAGATCAGGCCTATTTAATTAAACTATGCAAAGTACTATTTGACTATATGACTATAATGCAACTTTACATTTCAAACTTTGAAAGTTACGGAAATGTACCAAAATTTTTGTTAAACAGTTACGTTTCAATGTAACAAGCTACATATTCCAAATTAAGGCAACAGCTAGCCAGGGACTGTAGCATTTGCAGTAATTTGTTTCATGTTGCTAAATTAAGGGGAAATCCTAACAATGTATACTTGCAAATAAAATGTATTTCAAGTTTTAATCTCTTAAATGCTTAAACACATACCTGCACACCAGTCACTTAATGTTCACTATGTAGCAAACCTGCGAACCTATCGCTACAGCACTAGCTAAAAGCTAGCACTTTAGCGATAAGCTAACGCTGGCTTTTAAAAAAGGTGTTATTCTTCTTGCTTAAGTGTTCCCAAACACACATCAGTATTAAACAACCAACAACCAATGAATCTGAATACTGGGGATCAATAAAAGCTAAACAATTCAGCAGTTTCAGGGTTATCAATTAAATGAAAAAGCTTATCAAGTTTAAAAGTGCCTCAGTGTGACAGACCAAAATACATGTGTTCTATTCACTTTCACTGAGCAGAGAAACCTGCAATGACACTGAGCCTTAACAAAAAATCGTAAATAAAATAACTAAAGCTCACCTCCTGGATATCCTTGAGAAAATCAACACCTGTGTGTGCTCCAGCTCCACTTTACATCCAATTCGGTGAAATTGCTTGTTTCTCCACTTCTAGTCCCTTAGTCCACAGTCACAGGTGCATCGTCCGCTACTTTTCTTTATGGTGTAAATATTTCAGCTGTACTAGCGACCTGCCAAGGGTGTAACAAACATTTCGCCTATCTGCTTTACGTTTACAGTAATTCATAGACCGCTCTTTTTTTTTACATGCGGCATTTTGAGCTAGAAATGCAATCATCACCTTCATCCCCACCCCTTCTTCTTATGCAAGCTTTAATTAATAGACAGGTTAAATCAATGCTGACAAGCTTGAGAAAAAAGTAAAAAACACATGAACTTACATTTTGTATAAAAAACACTCATTATAACAAGTGGAGTTTAAGAGATAAAATACAGTAAGTGCATTTATCCTAACAGGGTTGTCAGTGTTTACAGTCTGTGTAGTTTATCCATCTGCAGAGATGAAGGATTTTTAGAGTTAACTCAGGAAGCCGATTAGGGATCGGTAATTTGCTCTCAGTCCAAAAGGTAAGGCAGTCTGGTATGGAACCAGGAAATAAATTATCTGGTCAAGTGCCAGCTTTTCATTATTGTCAATATTGCAGTGTTCTGCTTCTGTAGCCCATCTTCTTCCATGGTTTGAGATTTTGATGAAAGATGGCTTTGTGCAGTGGTTTTGTGAACTGCTGTTGCATTTTTATCATCTCGAACCACTCTGGCCACTATCGTCCGGCATGAACAAGGAATTTATGCTGGATATATCCTCTTTCTCAGACCATACTCTAAAAACTCAAGTAATGGTTTTGCCTGAAAATCCCAATAGATCAGCATTTTCTTAAATACCTAAAGCCATGCTGCATTCAGTCATTTAAATCCCCTTTCTTCCACATTCTTATACTCATTTTAAACTTAGTTGGATGATTAAACGCTTAAACGCTTTAAGATCCAATCATGTGATTAGTTGATTTATTATTCGTATGTAGTGTGCTATTTTACTGCCCAATTCAGCTACTGAGTATTAATTTTGACTTAGTTTACATATTTGACGGACATTTTTTTCCCACAGATGTGCAGGAGCTAAACAGCAAAAATGTGTGTTCAGAGTAGAGCACAGAATAAAAATTAGGCCTTCTACATTTTAATCAGAAAAACTGAGCCAAGGCCATTGATTTCCATGTAAAATAATAAATCCTTAATTTTCGTATTTTGTATACATCGCGTTAGACCGTATCACGAGTCAGCGGTCAAGTCACTGAATACCTTTTTAAGGGAGCTAGCAGAGCCTTTTGAAAGATGTGACTTCAGAGCTTTTGATGCTCTAGCTCCCATATCTGCATTCACATTTTGTGTGCTATTACATCCTCAAGCTTCAGAAGAGCATTCCATGCTAATGGAAGTAATTACGCAGAAATTATAACCTGTCTGAAAGACTACAAATGAGGTGGCAGGTGACAGTAATAGTTGCCTCTCATACAATCAACATGTCTGCCTGTGCATGATACTCTAAGCAATGCACTCCAGGTTCTTCTCAGCAATGGAGTTAAGACGAAGTCAGTAGACTGACATTTCCATAATCTTATATGAACACACAGTTTGACCTTGTGTTACTTAATACCCAGCACAGCTCAACACTTGAAAGAACTCTTATCTCCATTTTGATGAATTTCAGAAGGGGAAGTGGATTTATCCCTTTTCCCTGTGGAAATCCAGAAGGTTAAATTCTGCTCACTTGATATTTAATGTATGATAGTGAATTTTATGTCAGTGATAACAAAGATATCCTTTTGTAGTATTACTATGTTAAAAAGACTTAAACTTAGTCCACTGCTGGTGTATTTTAGAGCTTCAAAATATTCTTAAACAGTTATATCATCATGGGGCTGTTCTAAAGGTAACATGGCCATACCTTATATTTATTGTATAAGCTGGACTGTCTGTGAAATAAAAAAGCAAGTGGCTGGTGAAAGTCATAATTTAAAGAAAAGTATGTAACACAACCATTATGCGCGAACACACAACTCAGATTTGACCTTTCATCTGCGAAAACTGCATACAAGAGAAAACTTTTTGTAGGTCCGTTCAAAATGTCCTTCCTAAACCTTGGTTTTAGCCAAAATAACCTATTTTCCATGCAGGTTGGTGTCCCAAGATCTGCAAAAAATAAGAAGCATATGACCTCATTAGAAGGTCTGAGTTTCTCTTACTTTAAAAATCCTAATTTCCTAGCTAATAAATTTAGCAATACTAAAGATAATTTAGGATTTTAAATTATAAATGTATCCAATGTGAATGATGTCTTTTATTCATTGGAATGATTACAAGCTTTATGAAATCAAAAAGATGACAACAGCCATAGTCATGACTTATGGTGCATTCTCTTTGTACTCGGAAGTCGGATTTTTCAACTTCCAAGTCTGAAATACAACAATTACACTGACGTGGACTTTCATCTAGAAAAATCAGATCTTCCAGAAAAGCCTGGTTTTAGTACCCAGTGTGGCAACCAGACGTGTAGAAGGAAGTGAAGGTAGCTGATGTATACCATTTATTACCATTTCTGTCATAAGGTGGGTTTTTGATGGACCAAAATGCAGGGAAGAACTCCTGAAGCTTGAGCTTTTCAGGTAAGATGAGTCTTTATTATCCATGGTAGGACCCAGACAGGGTAGCCAACACAGAAGATTGCACATACACATAACATAAGGAACCAGCGGGGAACAACAGGAAACAAATGGGCTTAAATACAAAACTGAACCACAGGGGGAACCAATGACAAACGTGACAAGACAATCAGGGGAAAACACAGAACAGGCGTGGGCTTGGGGTGCAGGGAGACAGAAAACAAAAGACTAGACCAGGTAATTTAACAAAAACACAAGTTCAAGAACTCAAAACACAAGCAGGTATGACAATTTCTGACTGTACCTCTTAAAACCAGTGGCACAGAACAGTTCTGTAAAGTATCCATCTGTGAAGATGTTCCAGCTGTGTTTTAACACACAAAATGGAGGGAGATAAATTTTTATCAGCTTGTACTGCTAATAGTAGTTAGCACCACAACAACTGGCAAATACATGTGTTTTCTTGCAGCTAGAACACTCTGAACCCAGGTATGACATTATTCCCAACTCCAAGCTCCAACTATTGAGAGCAACTGAACGAATTACTATGTTGAAAGTAATAGATTTTTGACTTTTTCAATGTCTCTCAAGATAAAGAGTGATGTTTTCTCCTCCAGGAGCTCAGGCTCCCAGTGCGCTGCCCGTTGTACTCCCAATCATTGAACTGCACATGAACAAAGAGACTGGTAAAAACTTTGAATCCCTAAATGCACCACATTAACCAACTTTAGTACAGCCCAGGAAGGAGGAGTCACAGCTGGCCCCTTTGATGTCATGGATCACATACCTCTTTCTAATAACCTGCAGAAGCACAGCTGACTGCATTGGGGAGGCAGTGCACAAGATTCTCAATGTCTTTGAAACTCAATGTCGAGTAAGCCACTACTTCAAAGACTTCTTGGATTCAAAGTTGGCTATGATCTAAGGTTAGTGTATCTGTTTATCGAAGAACGGCCAAAAGTTATGATCTGCTGTTCATGCATCCATCTCGGGGATAAGTAAGACAAGCTGTCGTAACCTTTCTTCTGAGCTTCTGCAGACAAGGAATCTGAGCCAGAGATTCCTCTGGAAGAGGGGACGAAACGGTTTTCCCCACTACCTGAAAGGGACGGCATCAAAACTGCAGCTCTGCAGGGCTGAAGCATACAGTCAGAGCAGAAGTTCACCCCCCTAACTAAGAGCAGGCCACCACGACCAACTTCTAATCTCACCTTCGCCACACAACCCAACGCCCTTTTGACCTTCTTCACCCTCTTCACTTTTGCTCATGAGCTCACTTTTTGCTCATCTGTTTTCCTTTGTTAGCTAAAACCGCTAACTACTAATGCTAGCACCAGGAAGGTCAAATATTTACATCTGGCTCGTCACCATCTTGTGAGATTTCAAAGACCTCCCTCTCTGCCATTTTAGTAGTCATGTGATGGCTAGTTAACAAGCTCACGTGTCCATAAGATTATTAATTTCTATTTTGGCAAAGAATATTTCCTTAAATATTTTTTTTACTAAGATAATGGTTGCTGTTTAAAATAACATTAGAATCAGTCAGTCAATTTCTACCGCTTCTTCCATAGTGGGTCGCGGGAAGGCTGGTGCCTATCTCCAGCAGTCTATGAGCGGGGTACACCGTGGACAGGTTGCCAGTCCATTGCAGGGCAACACAGACACACACAGGAGAAACAACCATGCACACACTCATTCACACCTAAGGGCAATGTAGAGAGACCAATTAACCTAACAGTCATGTTTTTGGACTGTGGGAGGAAGCCGGAGTACCCAGAGAGAACCCACGCATGCACAGGGAGATCATGCAAACTCCATGCAGAAAGACCCTTGAGACAAACCCAGGACCCTCTTGCTGCAAGGCAACAGTGCTACCAACTGCGCCACCAGGCAGCCCACATTAAGAATCAATTATCCAAAAAGGTTACTGATTTCTAATTTGTCTAAGAATTTTTTTTGTAAATATTATTTGATTAAAATAATGTTTTACTTACCCTTCTGATTTGCATTGTGACTGGTTGTTTGAACACATACCAATCACTGTTAATTAGTTTAAAACTAATTTGACCTCATTTTAAATTCTTCAAAATAAACCATGGTTCTCAACTATAATTAAATGTCTCAACTCAGTTGTGTTATCAATGCATCATTTTATTTGTTGTAGTTTTAAACCATTTTATGTGTTCCCTTTTTCTTTCATTTGTATTTGGTTCATTCGTTTTCCTTATTCTTTATTTTGTTTGGTAGTTTTTAATTGCTTCTAGCTCAGTTAAAGAGTTTGTTGACTGAAATATGTTTAACTTGTAGTTGAATTGTTTCTGTTATTCTTATACTTTGAGGAGAATGTTTTGAGAATGCCAGTGCTCGAGTGACTCTTTCATCTATTGTTCTATACCACCACCGTATTGGGCTGGTATTCATAGGAGAATACTTGGAAGACCGAAAGTTAATTAATTAAATATTAAATAACTTAAACATATTATTCTGCAACATGCCAAATCTGGACAATGAGAAAGAAACAGAGAATCCATCAAGACTTGTCCACCTTGGTCAGTGAGAACTGATCAGCCTTTTGAGATTTGGTTGCAATAAATGTTTTGTTTTTGTGTGAAGATGCACAACTTTTCAAATTTTCTCCATCCAATTTATAAATGTAGTTGGTAACCTTCTTTAACAGTGTTTCCCTTCTTATCCCACAGTATTCAAAATCTAAAATGGGGAACTGCTAAGACATCCAACCCCCTATGCTAGAACCAATAGTCTGCCTGTCTGAGAATGACCTTCTGGCCAAAGCCGCAACAGTAGATTATGTTGTGATTTCCCCTTCACTCCAGCTGAGAGATTAGAATGAGTAAGCAAAAGAAAATGTATTACTCATTTGAATTGAACATGAAACTCATATTTCACCTAGGATAATATGTGTCAAGGAAATAATGAATGAATGCAGATTTTCTTAGATTTGGTTTGAACAGAAATGGCTCAAAGACCTGTTGAACACAGACTTGAAGACCAGTTTTACAGAAATGGAGTGCAGAATTATATGAGCTATCTTATGATATTTGTAAAAAAAAGACAAGCTAATATTGATTTTAACTTATCTTACTGTAGAATCGCAAAGGTTGCTGGGAAATATAGAGGAATAGACAGCAAAGATGAACTAATGTAAGTGTGGCTCAATGCAGACATTGAAATTTACCTAGATATTATTAGTCTCCCCCATCAGTTTTCAACCGGGTATTATTGACAAGGTCGGTTAAGGCTAAACTTGTATGTATTATGGACATGGATTATCTCTTTTTCAGAAATACGTTTGACCACAGCTGTTACATAAACTGTTTTGTTTTGTCATTTGTTTGGATTGTGTAATCTATACCATGTTGTGGTCAAGATAAATTAATTAATTAATTTCTTATTTTTTGCATTTCCTCCCTCAAAATGAGACTGTAACACCCCCTTCTGTAGACAGAGACAGAGAAAGAAACACACTCTTGAATCTTTATTCAGCTTAAATAACATTTTTGATGTTTATTGCCTTATCCCAAACCTTCTTTTTAATTACAGTATATAATCTAATTAGTGTAGTACTTTTGGTGCCTTTTTTAGAAAAGTAGCATAAAAATGCAAAATGTAATTCTTGGTTATTTTTTTGGTTATTAGTTCTCATTAATTCTCCTTATAATCATGAATTGAAGTCTTTTTTTTTAGAGATGAATGTTAATAAAATCCCAATTATGAAAAACTTACATTCATGCCTTCTTTTATGTGAGAGAGATCACTTAATGAAAAGGTCAAGAATTCATCCTTTTATTTTGGGATCATACGATCATATCATTTTGCAGGATATGAGACAGGCTGTTTTAAGAAACCTAATGTAGATTAAGGGTACGGCAATGTTTTATGTCAAAAGTAAATTAGTTTTCTAATTTGAAAGGTTTTCATCACACTATTATATTTTATAAATTAATTTTTAAACAAATGAAGCCTTAAATTTCTAATTGGGTTCAAGCTGCAAAAAAAAACTAAAAAATTGAGAAAATTTTCCTAGTCCATTTCTTTTTTTTCCCTCTAAACATTTTATAGATTGACCTACTATAGGTCATATAATATGTTATTTTAAATAACGAGTACAAAGGCCATACATTTATATGTAGGATCCATTCAAGCATGGAGCTTATTAATATAAAGAGATGCATTTTAAGTATAATGTTGGATAACTGTTAATTGGAGCTAAGGATGTTTTTACAGTCATATGTTTGAACCGTAACCGTGACATTTTCAGAGAGAAAAAGTTCTGCTGCAACCGGAACCTTTTTGATGGGGTTATGAAGTGTTTTAAATAGCTTCCTGATGAGTGAATGGGTATAAAAAGCTTGGGGACCGGGGTACCACTAAACCCCCAACCCTGACTGGTATAACACAGTTAAATTATTCATTTGAAGTAATAGTCTGGCTGATGAAATATTCATTATTCTGTAATGAGGGATGTATTGATTTAAATAGCAGCACTTTGTTGGGAGCCCCAGCATCAACCAGTGCAGGGGAAAAAAAATACAGAACGTACGGTATTCTGCAGAGCATCGTTTTCTATTTTATCAGCACACAACACTTGTTCTGATTACTAATCAGGCTCTTTTGTGTGGAAAGTATTTGCTGGAAATCACACTATCTTCATACAGTAGATTGGATATCAGCACTTTCTGATAATGGAAACATTTTTACTCTTTATTGCATCATTTCAATGCGAACTTCATTTGCCTGTAGCACAAAATTTTGCAGACTGCTCAGTGACCACTTGTTGAAACATGCTGAACTTCTATTTGCACATCAGAATAATACATTACCTCAGCTACACATTGCTACAAGAGTCCTTGACTTTGCAAAGATATTTTTGAGAAACAGAATTGAAAGGATGGGCACGTTTTCTGTATGCCTATGTACCACATACAGTTTCTCCCCTCTGTAACACATTGATACTGTTAAAGTCAAGCATATTGAACAGTTCTGTGCATTTAAATGGAAGACTTTATAGTGGCAACATACATTACCGCTTGACATAACACAACATCATGATATCAAACATAGATAAGGTACACCTACAGGGACATTTTACAAGTTATTTATATGCACATTTTGGCAATTGATGATTCTGGAAATGGTTACAATTTGAACAAATGTTCATAGCTTGGTTTTATTTCTCAGAATTACATCAAATATAATATTCCCTCTAGAAAATAAAACATTTTAGTGGCATGTAACATTTCTTGGTTGTGTTTTGTATTATGAGACCTTCTACTTCAGCAACAAACCTGGTTGAATAAATGGTACAGAAACTGGTGTTCACAGTAAATGAAGACCACATTCTTTGGAGCGTTTTTTTATATTTTGAGCAACTACGCTGTTAAAGGTAAGACCTGTTCTTTCTTTAATTTGTCTCATTTAGTTACATTTTAATACCGTGTTAATTCAACAACATGTGAGTGATGATCCTACAAAATGATTTGAATATATTAGTAGGTTAGGTGATTTAAATGGACTTTTGACCTTGTGTTGAAGAAGCAAACTGAGCTTTGCACATGTGCAGTGATGCAGCATGACTCTTGGCAGACTGGCAGCATAAGATTTTCTTGTCATGTTGTTCAAGTTTAACTTGTGCTGCTGAACATGATGGTAGGAAATCTGTGAGCAAAACTTCAGAGCTTTGAAAAGGCATTCATGCACTCTATACTTCATCTGTCAAAGTCATAATTTTGGGACAAGTGGCATATTTTAGTTCTGTCTGTTTTTTGGTTTAGTTTTTTATATTTATTTTATATTTTTGGGTGTTCTAATATTCATTATTTACCCTGACATTTTATAATGTCTCTCTGGGTGCCTAAATTTGCTGAGATGCTGGAAACAAATAGAAACATGTAATCTAAATAGCAAAATTACACCATGAGTACAGCAGACTGTTTATTTTTCTTATACTACAGGTGGTACAGAAAATTTACATTTCTGGCAACTCGCTAGTACCAAGTTGGACAGCTTTTGTTTTCTGAGCTGCATTAATCCTTTGTGAAATAGTCTCAACAAAGTATCAGAAACATTCCTCTGAAATTTTTTGGTCATATTCACATGATAATTTTACACAGTTGCAGCTGATTTGTCATCTGCCCATCCATGACGTGAGTCTCCCATTTCAACACTTACTGTAGTTGCTCTATTGTAATAAGGTCTGCTCACTCTGGAGGCCTAAGAAGCACAGTAAACTTGTTATGTTCAAGTAGACATTTTGATATTATTTTCTCTTAGCCAATCAATACTATGCTGGTGCAAAGAGCATAAAAGTAAGCCAAGAAAATAATCCTCACACTATTACACCACCACCAGCAGCCTTAACCGGTAAGGCAGGGTGGATCCATACTTTACACCAAGTAATGACCCTACCATCTAAATTTCACTGCTGAAGCAAAATCAAAAGATTTCTTCAAATCTGTCACTTAAATCCACTTTCCACCCTAGAGTGATGCTCGGTTTGAACTTAAGAAAGTTTCCACATCTAGATGTTGAAATGCATCAAGTTGCGGCTGATTTACCATGTTTGTAAAAATGCTGTTAAACTGAGGTACCTTATAATGTGGCCAATGAGTGTATATAACACAATTACAAAATCAGGGTTTTACAAGTGTGGAAATCTTTTATAGCTTTATGTTGATAAGGTAAATGCCTCCTACTTTGAAGGAATGTACTATATAATAAAAGTAGTTATTTGCACAGCTGTACTAAAGTAAATGGATGACTTATTTCTTTGGTAACATTAGGTTTTGGAATTAATATCTTATGACATTTCAAGAAACCAGTATTATTTTTTTGTAATATAGAATTTCTTCACCAATATACCTTTGTTCATGTTTAAATATTTCCTGAGTAAAGATTACTTGACACACGCAAGTATAATGATATCCCTTCAACCACTAATGAATAGTAGATATTCTGCATTGTTTCTGGTCGACTTTACAGTTTAGAGTTGTTGTAGTGCATTTACTTATTTCTGGGCTTTGTAAGTTTAGTTACTGTCTTTCTGTCCTATATGTTTGCAATAGATAAGTGAATAAAGAAGTAAGCCTTTACATTTAGGTGTACCAAGGACTGCTAAGGACTAATTTGTTTTAATTGAATATTATTTTGATATACATAGTAACAGAGTTGGGTAAAATAATAGCTCAGTGTTCAAAAAAGAAATGTCTTCACTATTCTTAGTTTCTTTTTTTCCAAGGGAGCTGATTGGCTAAATTAAGCTTTAACACCCAGGAGAACAATTTAAATGTACCTGAAATGTACAGGTTATCAAAATTTTCAACTGAATGAACATGTTTATTAAACATTGCAAGAATGTTATTAAATAAGCATAATTTAAAACCATTTGTGTATATACTTAGTTCTCTCAAAGATAACCGGTTTTAGCTAAAATCAACTTTTACAGTGTGCTGTTACCTTCTCCCTTCTCTCTAAAAGAGCTTTCATTCACCTTTCAGTCTCGCACAGGATTACCTTCATTCTTAATATTTTCATTGACTTTCCTGTGTAAACAAACAGAATTTATGACAGGTCCCCTCTTAAATGCAGTGCAGTTAAATAAACCCCTTATTTTTTTCTTCAGGGAAATGGAAGATCTGCCAACAACACACGATTTAAGGCTATACATATACAAGGCTGTACATTTGAAATAAGAATCAAGAAAAAGCAGGAAACTAAAGATGTATGTGGAACACGTAGTAACCATAAAGGACAAGCTCTTGTAAAATGCTTTGCATACAAATTGATCAGGAAAAATTTGTTATGGAAACCTACAAATGCAAACCTGTGAAATATGGTTAATAATGTCCTTTACAGAAGGGTGATGTGCTGTGTTGTATTGTTAAAAGCATCTGTAAAATAGATATCCACCTGCAGAGTACATGGATAAACAGAGAAGATCAAACCTTGCAAGTGAAGGCTCAAACGCAGCACCAGGAGCAGTCCCTCAGGGGAAATTTGTTTTATCTTTTATAGACTAAAATATACAATGGAATAAAGTAAAAAACAAAGCTACCTATTGCTCTCATTCATGCTTTTACTTTCAAATACTACATGTACATGTTACATGACCACTGGCATGTTATTTAAAGCTTAGCTTTTATCAGGCTGTTAGTTTAATATGAAGTCACTGTCACAACAAATAACATTTTTTCCAACTATGATAGAAGAGCAACAAACAGCTCTGTACGAAACATGAAAAGGTTTTTGTTTTATACTGTGAGGGGAGCATAAACAGTGTTATTGTGAACTTACACCCAGATAGCAGCTTTAATATTTAAGCCGTATGGCTGTCATTATAAATGAGTCCTGTCAAGAAATTGCTGTTTGTGAGGAACGCAACGCTGGACAGATTGTCAGGCACTTTACAGCAGGGAACAATCGCCTTAGGATAGCATTGTTTACACAAGTGGAAAACGAGGATTGGATGGAATGGCTGCGTTGTGTGCCAAGATTAGAAATAAATGGATGTAAAGAAGCACGATTTTTCTGAAAGAAGCACCGCCCATGACTTTTCCTTGCCATAAATTGCTGATTAGACATGACATACTGAGGGGGTTGAACAGGGCCTTTGTGAATTACAGTACAATCATTGAAAATGCGTCTCTGCTGGTTAACATTATTTAAAATAAAATATTACATAGCCAATTCAGTTTGAAAAAAAACCCACAATCAACTGCACAAGTCTATGTGTTAAAACAGAAGTGTAGGAAAAAGATGAATCCATCCCAAAAAACTAAAACCAATTGATGTAGCTGTGCTTTAAATGCCCATTAGGATGGGCCCTGATTTGAGTCTTAGGTTTTCCTTATGTTAAGCCTTCTGCACCTTTCCTGTTGTACATTTTGAATCCCATGTAGTTGCTTACTTTTTTGCCGTTTAATGTGCAAATGGAAAGAATTTATGTGGCGCTGTTTTAGTCATTCCAAACACCCAGAAGCTTTAAACTAGGGTTACATTCATCCAGTGACACCCACAAACAAGTAGCACTGGTGCCCCGCCGACACACATCACGCACTGCGTGTAGGGCACCAAGTGCCCAGGGGGGGAACACCAAAAAAATCAGTCTCGTGAAAAATCGTCATAATTATAGTAATCATAATAACGATATTTTTAAGATACAAATATATAAAGCATGTTATTTGATATATGCAATGCAAAACAAAAATATTTGCTCACAGAAAAGTTGCTTCCATGGTGCCCCCACATTATTTGAGTGATTCACTGCCTTGAATTGAGAGTAAGTACCTCTATGCTCTAGCATGCACAGTTTGATCACCAGATAAAAAAAAATCCACCATATGAGCATCACATCTGTGAAGGACCCTTAATACTACACAGATATGGCAAAGCTACACAAATATGGCAGCAATAACCCAATAATAAAGTTACTTAATCTTATGCTATACAGTCTGCACTGATGAAGATTCAACATGCTTAATCATCAGAGCATCTCCATCTGACCTGCTTCCTGGTTGATTCAGCTAATAACAGGCAGATTTACAGAGTCTTTAAAAAAACATCTCTCTAAGTGTGATTGTCATGGAAATACACAAATTCAATGGAAATAAGGACAAATCTATTTGTACTTGTTCTTCTAAACCAGGAACGACTAGGCCATATCGTTTAAACCCTACCCACTGGCCCAAGGACTGGTACCTGTCTGTGGCCCAGTGGCTGGGGACCCCTTCCTGATGTAGTAAAGCCCTGTAAATTTTACTTCATGTTACACAAAAAGTGGATTCATTTCTTCATATTTTGACCCATGAAACATGTTTTTCAGTAAACAAACATACAAGGCAGGAAACAGTGTGGCAACAGATTACCATACCATGGACCCTCCTAAAACATGTCTGGAAAACAGGCATCATACAGCAGGAACCTCAATTTCCTCTGCAGTCCCTTGTCTGTAAGAGAGACTATGACATGACATAACTCTAGAAAAATATTAGATTTATTTTTTCTCCAATTGTTATGTGTCAGATGAGTCACACCGATACAAATAGCATATCTATCTTTGCTACCATTCCCACTCTCTGTGATCTATCCAGTGGGCATGCTGTAATTACTGATTACCTGCAATATAATTTGTCGCAAGTTCAAGCTTGGCTGTGGGAATGATGTCACATTCGAATTGATCTTGTTTTTGTTGCAAGTTAGAAAGCAAGAGAATTTGCTGTTTGTTGTTCCCAGGCTACCTGCTATTAGCAACTATTTATTTTCGAGGCAGATGTAAGTTTAAAATTATATTTACCCTTTACCAACAAATTTATTCAGGATGGTACTAACATTAAAGTTTCGAAGTGACCCAGCCGGTGAGTGTCCTGAATTGAATCTAATAGAGAATGATAGCAAGAAGGCTTTTCCACCTTAAAGACTTGGAAGTCATCAGCAAACATAAATCATCAAAATACCAGTGGAAACATGCAAACGGTGGTTAGCAATTATAGGCAGGGTTTGTTTTTGTAATGCCAACAAAGGATTTTCAATAAACTACTGAGAATGCCATAAAATATTTTAACATGCTATTTTTATTAAGATGTAAATCAAAACTATAATAAAAAAATATAGATATTATAATCGCTTTACATTGTTTTATTATTCTTGGAGGGTTGCCTGTTTCATTTGCTATCAGAAACAGACTTCTTGATTGAATTAAAATCTGCCAGGGATATGAATAATTTAACTATTAAAAGCATAAAGGAACATACAAACAGAAATTTGACTGCAGTATGTGTACCACCGGTTTAATGAGTTACAAACTGTCAGAAGTGCAAATTAAGAGTTAATCGCTGTAACTTTCATTATACCATGTTGAATTTCAGCTCTGGGTTGCCCAGGGACATCTAGGTGGGTTTTCCTTTAGATTTGTCTGACTTTTTCTGACTTACAAAGCACAAATAGAACACACTACTAAACCTTTATCATCATCTTTATTGGTCATTGCACATGTACATTACAACAAAATTTGTCCTCTGCATTTAACCCATCCCTTAGGGAGCAGTGGCCTGCCATTGTGCGGCGCCCGGGGAGCATTCTGGGGCTAAGGGTCTTGCTCAGGGACCTCAACTTCTATGTAGGTCAACTTTCTTAATTGCATCCATTTGCAGCCATTTTTAGTGAAAAATAAAAAAAACTGCATCTGAAGTTCCGCACAGTTCCAGTTTACATCTTTAATTCACAACAGGATATCAATTAAGATGAGTCTCACTGTTTTTATCAATACCACATATATTAACATGTGTTGCGACAATGTGACTATTGGTAAACAAGTGAGAAATGTCATGTGTCTCACACACTTTATTTTATATTTCTCTACATAACATTAAACCAAAGAAACATTACACAATCAATCAGGTTTAAAATGGCATAAAACTATGTGACCTTCAGGTTAGATTTGAAGAGGTAGAACTTGCAGTGCAGAGAAGAAAGGGAACCTCTTCAACAACTGATTGGGAGAGTATATTCCACATTAGGATCTCCAGTTTCTGTAATCTCCTTCCCAAATTATAGGTCAGGTGATGAAAGACTTTTTTTCTGTTCTCTCACAAGGAATAGGTTAAGATGAATAGTATATGATTTTATTAAACAATGATTTACTATTCATAATATTATCAATCCACAAATAGTATTTAATTAAATATCTGTTTCTAATTTTTCTTCTGCAAAAAAGCAACCCTCCAATATGACTACAATCATTCCACTTGTCAACAACCTTCACGCTATGTTGCAAACATATATGTAAACACACTTTGACTTGGCAAAAAGGCTCTGCTGTCTGGGTAGCTCCACACTGAGGCAGCATAGCAAAGGAGCATGGAAGAAAAAATAACATAACAGGATGTATGCAGGGGGCACTTCAAACAATCCTCATATGAGATTAAAAAGAAGAAACATCAGAGTGCGCACAAAGGCTGGCATGGAGGATGTTTCATTATACAGCAGCTTTGGTGTCTTTTGGACTTTCGAATTTTAGAAATAACACAATAAATAATAAGCAGTGTGTGCCACAAACAGTGCCCAAATTGGAATAAAGGAAAGACATCAAGGGACACACAAAGGCTGGCAGGGAGGAAGTATCGTTCAGCAGCGTTACTGTTTTTTAGATTTGGTGACACTTTTGACATTAATCATTTGTCAGGATTTGTTTTGAAGGCTGTTGATGTTGCATTTTTTTGCCCTGCATACTGTAGATGTTACAACCTTTATGTGGTAGCAGTGCTGCCGGTGAGAAAGCCTTTTCCATTTTAAATGGATGCTAGCGGTTAGTGTGCTTGTAAATTGGTTGACATTTCAGCCGAAGACTATGAAGTGACTTTGAAATGGTTTAGAGGCAGAAGAACAATCAGCTGATTGCTTGGGCTGGGTTGAAGAGATACAATGTGTGCCACAGCTAGACTGATTGATATTTAGCTTTGTGTTATTGAATAGTGATTTGGAGAGAAAGAAGAGTACACTAACCTTGAAAGACATATTTTGAAATAAACCTGTTAAATAAGGAGGAGGAAAGGTTTAAGAAGTGAAAGCTGCAGCATTTTTTACACATCCTGTTTGCTTCTTTACAAATACTCAAAAAGCAGTTGTACTAACTACTGTAAATGTTACTCAAATAAATTAGAATATCACTAAAAAGTATTTTTTAGTCATTGAGTGTTTCTTAGTAATCCAAGGTTTTCTTGTGAGTGGAAAGAACATTTTGCATTTCTTTAGAAGATCAAGATTCCGGAGTTAAGAGGAAAAAGTCTACCGGGAAATGTCTCTTGTCTAACAAGTTTATGTTGATACTGATTTCATTTACCAGCTAAACTTGGTACCTGCCAACTTTACCAAGGTAAAGATGGCAGGTAAAGATGGTAAACTCTATTCGTTTTTTGGATAAAGTTAAAGTTATCTGGTTCACTTAAGTAAATGCAACTGTTTTTGCATTAGGCTGCAGTAGCCTTCTCTTAAGTGCCAAAATAATCAAATAAATTGAGAGAATGTTTTATATATTTTTCTTATCCTAATTCTAATTAACAAAGAGTTGTCCTGACCCTAAGAGGCAATTCTCAAAACTGTAAGACCAACATCTGAAATGTTGCAGGAATCATGATTGGGATGGCATTTCTAAATTGATAAATACTGGATGTTTCTAAAGTACCACTGCAGATTCTAAAAGAAAATAGAATAGTTCATTGCTTAACGAAAAAAAAAGAATCAGTCAAAAAAACAGTCAAAAAAGACTGAATTTCATCATCTTTCTGGATCATTTCTGTGCGAGTGTGGGTTCTCTCCAGGTACTCCGGCATCCTTCCACAGCCCAAAAACATGGTTGTTAGGTTAATTGGTCTCGCTAAGTTCTGCTCTGGTGTGAGTGTGCGTGATTGTTTGTCCTGTGTATCTCTGTGATGGGCTTGTGACCTGTCCAGGGTGTACCAGGCCTCTCGCCCAATGACTGCTGCAGATAAGCAACAGCACCTCCTGTGGACCGGTACAGAAAAGCAGATATAGGCAATGAATGTATGGATGTGCTTGATTTCCTGCTGGTAATTTCACTCAGTAAATAAAAAAGAAATAATCTTTGCCCTTATTTAAAGCCAGTAGAACGGTAGATCACTATTTTCCAGTTTCACCGACATTATTTTCTTGGTAAAGCTATGTTAGGATCTGCCTCAGCCTCTAGTTTCAGAATTAGAAGTACCTGGTTTGCATGGGTTTAGCATCCACAAATAGTTCTTTATTTGGCTTTTGCAATTACATATATGGAAAAGTCTAACATATGGAATGGACAGAACAACACATGCATTATTTTGTGACAGTATCCATGTGTGTACATACATGGAACATTTTACATTTCCCGTAATTTTCCAATGACTTCCATCCAATTTCTATTCCCGCTCTTCTGTACAGGGTGGCGGGGGAGCTGGTGTATATCCAAGGCACGGTAGCAGTCTATGGGCAAGAGGCGGGGTACACCCTGGAAAGGTTGCCAGTCCATCACAGGGCAACACAGGGACACACAGGACAAGCAACCATGCACACACCCATTCACACCTAAGGGCAATTTAGAGAGACCAATTAACCTAACTGTCATGTTTTTGCACTGTGGGAGGAAGCCGGAGTACCTGGAGAGAACCCATGCATGCACGGAGAGAACATTCACCATCCATTTTCTATACCTGTTTCTTCCTTACAAGGATGGGGGGGAACTGGTCTACAGGCAAGAGGCGGACAGGTCACCAGGCCACCACAGGGCAACACAGAGACACACAGGACAAATAACCATGCTCACACTCATTCACATCTAAGGGCAATTTAAAGACCAATTAACCTAAAAGTCATGTTTTTGCACTGCGGGAGTATGAAACCCAGAAAGAACCCATGCCTGAACGGGGAGAACATGGGTTCCACTGGGAGTGGAACCCAGGACGTTCTTGCTGCAAAGCAACAGTGCTAACCACTGCGCCACTGTGCAGCCCTCTCCAATAACCTATTTCAGCATATCTATTTAAAACTATAAAAAAATACTTTATACAGAGCAAATGAAATAACCTGTGCCATGTTACAATATGTATGTATATGAAGCTCCAGTAACGTGAACAAAACAGTGTGAACTGTTTTTTTTTTGTCATGTTAACATAGCCTAATCTTAACCTAACATATCCTACAAAATAGCAAAATGTTGCACGATTTTTATCAGTTTGATATTTGATCATTTTTGATCATACAGTGTCTGGGAAGGAGCTGCAGGCTAAGAGTGGCATGTATTCAGTGATTCTCTGTGGGTGGGTGTAACATGCCAAAAGTTTAAAGTTGTAAAAAATTAAATTTTCTCTTAAGAATCATGTAAAATATTACATTTCTATCTAATATTTTTTTTTCCCTTCTGTAATAGCCCTAACTTGAAAGTATCACTGTGTGGGCAGGGGGTACTGTGAAAGCACAAAATAGCATTTTATCTTTTAAACTGCCAATGAAAAGAGAGATGTTTTAATGAATTCTAATGAAAATGAGGCACACTTTTGCCTCTGCCAAGTCTGCGCCTAAAAAATGTCAGAACAACTGAGCTCTTGCACCCACTGATGCCCCAGCTTCTTTCTTTTTTGTAATGAATTTAACAAGCCTCCATAACGAGGCTATTATAGACTGCAGCCTCCCAGCTGAACAGAGAATTAGATAAGGGGGCACCTGGACACTTCAGCAGCCATCAAAATAGATGCCAATCAAATTAGCCTAGGTCTGTGTTTCTCCCTTGTTTTTCTCCCTAAAGACTGTAATCATCTCAAGTCTTTTTCTTCATCCTGATTTACAGGCTTCATCTTCTGTCTACAATATGCTGTCATTAAAGCTGATCCTATAAAATATTAACATCCAAATAAAGAGGTTCACCTTTACTTATCTGCATTAAATATATGATGAGACATTTCCTGGAAAGCACAAGTGTGACAACAGACTGCCTCCAGAGATCTAAAGAAAAAACAGAAAAGATTCCAGGGTTTGCCTGGGCAGTTAGTCTTTCTGTCAGGCCAAAAATAAATAAACACTGAACAGATCAAGAATGAATGCTTGCAGTCTGCAAGGCTTTAGGGTACATACTAACAGCAACACTTTGAGCTAATTGTGGCACATTAGCAACACTTAATGTGTTTAAATTACATGCCAGCACTATTGGCACGGTGTCAAAGCAAGGTCAGTTATTAGCTTTAAGACAAATCAAAGCACACCTTCTGAGGTGGGAGATGGTACAGCTTGCAATCAAGAAATCCTGAATGATAACACATACTTTAATTTTCTGTCACTATTAGAAACTGCTTGGTTTGGGTTTATCCAGATTTGCTGAGAATTAGCTCTAGGAGCACTATAGCAAATTTGATAAAGTAAAGTCAACCACAGCTAAAGGAAGATGAGGTTTAGACATTTAAACAACCTGGTCAACAACATACTTTAACTAGTACAGATTGAAATATATAATAATCCTGTACCGAAATTCATATGTTTTTTATTATACAAGCAAAACAATTTTTGTATGTTCATTTACTGAAACACATTTACAACACTATGACTAAACAGTCAAACCATATTACGTTGAAATAATACTTTATATGCACACTGAAAACTGGAAAATGGATCTGTGAGCTTCCATCTTCCTTCATATTATGAGAAATTGCCATTCAGTTGTGAGGCAACTCTCAATACTTCCTACAGGGTGATATTTAAATGTTAGTTTACAAATGGTCCACTTTTTTTAGGAGGAATTCTGTGAAAAACGTACAATAATACTTAAAAAAGTCCAAACATCATTCAGTTCTTTGGTTTTTACTAACGAGGGCATTGTACAACATGATTCATGACTCTGTCAGTGTACCATAAACAACAACCAAAAAAAAAAAAAAAAAAAGTACAGTGAAACATGAATTCAGAAAGATGTAGCCAGATCCTTGAGGATCTGCTTCAGTCTGTCAGAGAACTATGACTTGGGTGGACATTTATTTTACATCAAGACAACGACCCAAACAAACAGCAAAAGCTTCACTAAGTGGTCAAATCAAATCCCAGATTTCATTCATATTGAGAATTTGTGGCTGGACTGGAAAGCAGTTATTAGCAGTGTTCAGACATGCCAGCATGATTGAAATACATCCAAACAGACTCAGTGTTGTAAATAGAGCCAAAGGTGCTCCTACTAAATACTGACCTGTCACTTACTTAACCTTTATATTTTTAGAGTATAACTTTGTATTGCTCACATCTGTTATTCCTTGGTATTAAATAAGTTTTTTTTTTCCAATATTAAAACATAATAAAACGTAAAAACTAAAGCAGGTATTCATCTTTTTGAGTATGCAAACAAATACAAACTCTATGGAGATGTTAAACATGCTACCTGGAGTGGGACTTGTCACGCTGGAAACCAAAAGCATGGATTAACTCATTTTGCCCGTGACCGTCCATGCGTAATGCGGTACTCACACTTCACAAGGCAAGGCAAGATTATTTATATAGCATGAGTACACTGATTACATTTAATGCAGCCTCTTTTAAGAATTTTATATTTTGGTCAAAACTATAAGTTGCCGATCGCTAGTAGACGCTTAACATTTAACTGTTGTTGCTATGGTCAAAGTACTCCTGCCAATGAAAACAAAAAGTGATTTAAAATGGTAAATTCCTGTAAAGTTAATTTATAGGTTTGGTAAAGAAAGAAAGGTGTAGATCACTGACTGACCACTGACCACTGTGAATCATCTTCAATTTAGACTGTCCTCTTATAAAATATGTTGCCCTTTACATCTATTTTGCATATATAGGGAAAACATAATTTTAGGCTTATTATTAGTTCTGGTTGTGTGATTTTTTTCTCTCCATTCTCAATATTTTAAGTGGGAAAATCTAAACTATTAGTTGGATTGTGCCATAACACCACAAGGCAAAGTTGTTAGGGAAAATGAAAGTGGAAGACAGAGAAAAGATGAAAAGGTTAATTAGATTAGTGATAGAAATGTACCTCTTGACAACGCTTGACACTGCATAATATTAAAGACTGCCGAGATTCACTCTGTAATTAGAAAAAGGAAATGGACTGCATGGCAGCTCTGTGCTGTGAAATGTCACTGTTAAGCCTTCATATTGCTCAAGAGTATTTCATGGGGAGTTTGTCCCAAAGATTTAAGTTGTATGTAGCAATAAATCAGCTTTATCTAAATGTCACTACCTTAGTGATTGTCGATTATGTTTTGATCTCAACTCTGCTTTTGTCTTCCCCATTTGTCCTCACAGCCCCATACCCTCTCTAGCCGCCGCCCACAGCTTAGTCAGAATCCGTGCAGCCTTTTTTCTTTATGTGTTCAGGGGGACTTGATTTCCGTCCATAATGCTTTTATAACCCTGCCACTGTCTCCAGGCAACTCAAAGGCTGTTGAGCTCGTTAAGCCTCTTTCCCCCGAAGCCTTTAAGATTTTATTCACTTGTAGAACCTGTGAATATTTCTGCTGAAGTTCAGATCATATTCAAACGGTGAGCACTTTGAGAATAATTAGAGCAGTTATAGTGTTTGGCAGCCAGGGCCCTCATTAAACTCCTGCTAATGTGGATATTTGAAGCAGTTGGTTAGACACAGCTGGGTTTTCAAAAATGCGAAAGGTAAGACTAATGAATGCTATTAATAAATGTAAGGCTATTGAACTGTTATTTTCAGATTTTTTTTAGAAATTAATAAAATAGATATTATTTCATCTTCATCAGCCTGAAATACAGCTATAAATCGAGTTGACTCTGTAAAGTAAAATTCCAATTTCCTAACAATGGTAAAAAATAGGCATTGTCAAATAAAAAGGATAATGCTACAATCCATGGGTGTCTGGGTTTTGGTTTTCATTTTGTGTTTTCATTATTTGCTGGTTTGTTGTGTTCTTAAGGTTGTTTTTTTGTGCCATATTAGTTTTTTTTACATTTTTTCATTCCTTTGTATTGTGTGTCGTAGTTTTGTAGTTTATTCTTGTGTTCTGTTCTTTGTATTTTCAGATCTGTTTCTCTTAGATCATTTCCCTCCACTTCCCCCCTTGGTTAGTAGTTTCTCCTGTCATGTTTGTTTGTTTTGAAGGACTCAAGTGCAGTGGCAGACTGTGGTAAATGCAAAACTTCAATAAGGAAAATAAGGAGAACTTTGATGGGAATCACAGGAAGAACAGGTCTTGGAACACAGGCACCAAAAAGAAGGAAGTAACATGCGATGTAATGGAAGAATTAACGAACAATAAAAAAACAGAAGCTTAAATATTGAGACAGGGGTGGAAAATGAAAAAGGAACCAGATGAGCTAATCAGAAGAAATGTGGAACAGCTGCAGCAGGATGAAAGCAGGGAAGCTGAGTGAAGGAGAGCAACTGACTTGATGGGACACAAAGAAACCACTAATCATTTATTTTGTCTGGATGAAGAGCAGTTATATAAATTTAATAGCTGTATAACATTTAAAATCAAACTACAATCACATCTTCAGTTGTACTTTGATGTGGTAAGTGGCCTTATTCTCAAACAAATTGGATGGATTTCAGTTCAAACCATCTAATTTATACAAACAATTTGCAAATGTGTAAAAAAATATATAAATTAAATAATCTTGTTATCAGGTGGCAAAGCTGGATTTAATGGAAACAAATCAATGAGAACGATCACACACACACACGTTTGTATTTCTTGTTATATTAGGACTTTTTATTCTCATCCCTTCCCCCCCCACCCCCCCCAACAACTGATGAAATGTATTTTCATCAGTTGTTAATTTAAAGTTATGGTTTCAAATAACACTTTTGAGTAGCTTATGTTTACCATATAGTCCATATAGTCATTTTCTGGCATTGATTGATAGTTCAGTCAGCGATGTATCTCAGATAGAGATGTTTTCTTTTGTTGGTGCAGCAACACATTTCATCATATTTTGAAGTTCATATTAGTGAAGAGAATAGATCATTATCCAGTTGTGCCAGTCTACATGTTTTAAAATTATTTGTGTAATGAGGCACATTACGACAACTTTACCGTATCAAAGAATCTCATGCTACATATTATGTTTTATCTCTAATTAGAGGGAGCTTTTAAAGCCATAAAAGTCTAACATTAAAATAAAACATCAACAAAGAAGAGAGCAATGATAACATGCTTTAATATGCACTATATACAAAATAAGCTAAATACAAAAACTGACTTAATAAAGCATAATTCATGAAAAATTTTGTCTGAATATATATAGAAATCTAAGCAATGACATTTGTAGTTACCATCTGGCTTCATAATGGGACCAGAAAATGAGGCATTTATTTCAGTTCCTAGTGGCTTTATGATTGAATCCTTCATTATTCGTGGGATTAGATAGAAGTGAAAGCAACAGGAGGAGCCAAAAATCTTAAGTGTAATGGACAGATGGGAAAAGTAACTCAAGTGGGAAAGAGATGAGAATCAGTCAGAGTAGACAACGTTCACAGCTCCCAGATACAAGAGTCTAAAATGAGATTTCTTCGTAGGCGCGCTGACCTCAGCCTTAGACATAGTGTGAAGAACTCCATCATCTTGAGTCAAAGTTCTTCTGCATCAAGAGGAGTCAGTTGAGATGTTTGGGCATTTGATCAGGATGCCTCCTGGGCCCCTTCCTTTGGAGGTATTCCTGGCAGGTCCTATTGGGAAGAGACCCAGAACTTACTGGAGAGGCAATATATCCCTTCTAGCCTTATTCTCCAGCCGTTTTTATTCAACATCTACATGATCCCCCAAGCAACATATCCTACCACATTGATGCACATGGTATACAACCTTATACTTCAGTCTCACCTTTTTGAACGTAGGCCACTCCACTCATTGAGTCATGGTATCCAAAATATTTATGAGTGAATGGGTCAGCTTTCCTCTAGCTTAATGCAGAAAAGGCAGAAGTCGTTCTTTTTGATCCCAAAAATGCAAGTTTGTAAATTAGCACTCACCTAGGTTCTATTGAGCAACTGACCACAGGCCGTGTGTTGTTATGAACCCAGACCTGAATTTTAACAAACACATAAAGTCTGTTACTAAATCAGACAACTATTATCTGAAAAACATTGCCAGAATACATGTTTCCTATCAAAACAGGAAAAATAAAAATTTGTGCATGCTTTTAATTTCAGTATTTTAGATTATTGTAATCATATAAATTATATATTATAAAATATCATAAAAAAAATCAATCAGGCAGCTGCAGCTCATCCAAAATGAGGGAAAAATTATGAATGCATGGCAGGGTTTACATTACAGTTTAAACATAACTACTGTCACACAAGCTTGGGAACTAAAACACAAGTTTCTAAATTAAAATAACAAATGTCAGTACCATAACAATCAGCACTCAGCTTTAATCCCCAAGCTTTACATTCAGTTAATTTTAAGTGACCTGCTATTAACAGTAAAATAACCACAACATGGAAAGAGAAGCTAACACAGGCTTCACAATATAACCGCTCTTAACCAGACTCAATGCACAAGAGATTAATTAATTAATGAAACATATGTGCCACCACAATATAGCCTGGAAACAGCAGAGGAAGTAAAAAACATGACACTGGGAAGTGGCTTACTCAAACTAAAACATAAAACCACAAATTTCACGTAAAGTAAACATAAAGTACCAGTTACATTTGGATGAGTTTTCAGTTAGTCTTTTTATTGGGGTCTGGAGCTGGTCCCAGCTCACTGGGCGCAAGCTGAGATTGCCAGTCCGTCATAAGAGCCAACACAGAAACATAGAAGACAAACCAAGTATGCACACTCAGTCACTCCTAATGTCAGCTTACAACCAGCAGTATATCTATGATGAATGGTTTTGAGCTATGGGAGAAAACTGGAGGCACAGGGGAAAAACGTACAAACTGCATTAGAAAATCTCTGCACAGCCAACATTCAACATTCAAACCGATAACCTTCTTGCTATAAGACAACACTGCCAGCGCTACTACACGGCATCGTCTGGGATGAGAATTTATTCATAAATACTATAAAAAAATTTGAGATATCATTGTGAATTTACGGCCATGCATTACAGTGAAGCCACAAACCACATACTCTGCTTGTCCTTTTCTGCCCGCCAGTTTAAATTAGTGAAGCGTCTACCAGTAAGAACCAAAAGAACAGTTGCTAGCACCTATTTTTGAAATTCACACTGACTTGAGGCAAGCATCTGTTAGGGAGTGACTTCTGAATTAAAAATATCCATGTCAAACACCATGAATGTTGTGTTAATAAATGAGGCGATAATAAAAACATGTGATATGGAGGGGATTTTCTTGCGGTGATTAAAAAATGTGGGGGAAAAAAAGGGAAAAATTTGTAAAAATTACAAGAAAATATAACTAACTTCCACTGAAAACATTTCTATTCTTAAACAGACATTTGCGATGTTTGCTTGGTGTCTCAGGCCTAGTTAGACATACATATATACATACATATATATATGTATATATATATATATATATATATATAATATATATATATATATATATATATATATATATATATATGTATATATATATATTATACATACATAGTCGTTTCATCTATATAGATGTATGTATATATGTATGTCTAACTAGGCCTGAGACACCAAGCAAACATCGCAAATGTCTGTTTAAGAATAGAAATGTTTTCAGTGGAAGTTAGTTATATTTTCTTGTAATTTTTACAAATTTTTCCCTTTTTTTCCCCCACATTTTTTAATCACCGCAAGAAAATCCCCTCCATATCACATGTTTTTATTATCGCCTCATTTATTAACACAACATTCATGGTGTTTGACATGGATATTTTTAATTCAGACGGTTTCTGTGACAATCTTGTCAGCAAATGTTTTGCTTTTGCTGTCAGGAAGAAATTAAATGTGGCGCTAAAAGTAAGCGTCAGTAATATGCTGATGCCAGAAAAGTGTTCAGCTTTACATCAGGAAATCTCTTTCACAAAAGCTACCACAGATCACAAGTAGTCTTAAATTAGTTTAGATTTCATAAAGTGTGACTATTTTTACTGTCATTCATCTACAGCTTGATACAGTAAAAGAGAACGTGCTTCCTCCAGTGACAGAAACATTTAATGATCGCTTTTATATGCACATGAATGTAAATTTTCCAATGGATAAATACTGTAGGCCACTTCAGATAGTTTGCTAAAGTTACACTAGCAAACCTACAAGCACAGTAATTCCATATGTTTATGCATGCTAAATAAAATGTATTTTAAAATTAGAGAGGAACACCAGTGTTGGGGCGAATAATATACTGTAAATGCTGCGATATTTAATGTGTTAATTTCCATGCCTAATACCGGACACCAGAGTGTCTGATGTTTTCATCTCTGCCAGACAGAAGCAAAATGAAACAACTGCTGTCACAGCCATTCCTTTAATCTCACAGAGCAGCATCAGGGACGACAGGAAAGTGCAGTGTATTTTATAGGCACAGTATGTTTTTACAGTTTTTCCATAACCTTACCTGTTCTTTGAATGTATTGCTCTTCAAACACACTGTAAGACACCTCAACTATACTGCATTAGTGGTTCTCATTGCTTTTAACAACAGGGCTATACATCGCCTCTCTGTTGGCTTCTGTGAGCTCTGACAATTTGTGTTAATTGTAGATCACTGAAACAAGAAAGAGTAACACTCAGACTAAGGAAATATGCTATTTCATATAATTTATTTAACCACTGAGTCCTCTGTATATTATTCTAAATATATGTGTCAGTATGCAAACCTAGACATGGGCTGCGAATTCCAAAAATCCAATATAACAATAATTCTTCTCTGCCTATGTAACTTGAGGGGATGAGATACTGTCCACAATATTTTTCCTGGCCTGGCTCTGTGTCTATCTGTGACACCTTTCTGGAGAGGGGAATCGTCCAAGCTTCTGCTGGCAACAACTTAATGCTCACTCTCTACAGATGATCCACATGGCCCTGTCTTTCAGTGTTTAACCCTTTCTCTCTCCTAGACATGGCTACTGGCTGAGCTTTTACTGTGACTAACTCTATGTGCTCTCTTTCAGACTCTAACCTTGAAAACTGGCTCAGAGTTTATCTGTTCCTTCTTTCTAGATGAAACGACTAAAGGAGCTACATCCATTAACTATTACTTTTCCTTCCCATAGAAAGTACTCCTGGATCAGTGCTTCTTTGTTCTCTTTGTGTCTCTGCTCTGTTCTCTCTAACCCCCAGTCGGTCGTGCCAGATGGCCGCTCACACTGAGCCTGGTTCTGCTAGAGGTTTCTTCCTGTTAAAAGGGAGATTTTCCTCTCCACTGTCGCTACATGCATGCTCATTATGAGGGATTGCTGCAAAGTCAACGCCAGTGACTGTCCACTGTCTCTACATGCTCATCCGGGAGGAGTGAATGCTGCAAGTCACTGACTGATGCAATCTGCTGGGTTTCCTTTCCTTAGACAGAAAAACTTTTTATCCAATTTGAATAAATAACTGAATCTGACTGCAGTGTTCAATGATTAGAATTAATTGTAATGTATGTACCTGACTTTTGTGAAGTGCCTTGAGACAACATGTGTTGTGAATTGGCGCTATATAAATAAAACTGAATTGAATTGAATTGAACTGAATTGAATTGTTGCTGTAGGATTGATTATCGGTGCAACCTTCAATAAAATAGCAACATTTGCCACATAGCTGTTTATTGAGGTATCTAATCATATAATACAGCCTCATAAGATATGCTTAATTTTATTATTTTTTTCATGGTCACAAACTTAGTGAGATGTCCTTGCAGAGCTCTAGTACTTTTTGAGCTGTTCGCTGCTGCACCTAAAATCAGACGAAGCTTAACCTGTAGCTTCACTAAGTGTGTGCTGAACATACACCCAAAGTGAAGTATAATTGTCCTTGTGTTAAAGATCAAATAGATGTTAAACCAGCTGTTAAGAATACATGCCTGAGGTGGATGTTTCCATAATGTCAAGTGGCTAGTTGGCTGTAGTAATGCCTGGTCAAAATATTGTACAGGTAAATAAAGCAAATATCGTCAACACCCGCCTGGAGTGCTTACAGCACTGAGTCACGGCAAAATCTGATTCAGCACTATCAGATCAACTTGTAAAGCTCCATTTTTATTGGGTCTCATTTGGATGGCACCAGTATTTTTGCTTGGTTTGTGGGGTTTCAGGGGGAGGGAGACAGCGCATAGGGAAACCAACACAAACACTTAAAGGAATCAAGGTGTTCACGATCATTAACCAATTAGTTAATGACATCATGTAGATCAATCATTTGATTATATCAAAATGTGCTGTTAGGAACTCTGGGCCATTTAACATGTTAACAATAGAGACTTTTTATTGAATAACTTGCTGAGTACAGTGTTAAACATAACATGAACAATCAACCTGTTTTTCTTTAGTTCTACATTGTTCCTTGTCTCTGCTTTCCATTTTCTCTGCTCATCAGAACAAGACATTCCGGTCTTTCCATCCCTAACTGGCACTTAAAAAATATTCAAATAGACAATTAATGTACCCTCAGCTGGTTTAAAATAATAGCTAGGTAATGTCATATTACAGTCAAATACAATTACATTTTTAGCTCCCATAATATTATTATTAATATTATTATTATTTTGTCTGTATTTGCTATGCACGAGATTTCTTACATGTAAGAATGCAGTTGTGGTTCAACAACCAGAAGTTGCACCCACCACACACACAATGCATCATAGGTTGTAGGAATCAGGTGGTTAGGAAAGATATTTCATGTGCTTTGTGGTAACACAAATGTGCTGAAGTGCACAAAAGGTTTCCTAATATCTTCCCCTATAACAAAAACACCGCAGATAAGTTCCTGTCCAAGCTGTGCTTTAGCAGACACACCACACAGGACTGACTCCGGCTGCACAGCCACATGGGTATATCTGAATTACCAGCAAGTGGTGCTGAATGCACAGGGGGAAAGCATGGAGATATATAATAACATTGTTATCACAACTGATATCACATGCAATCACTGTAGCTGCATTACCAGGGGACTGTTGGCGAGCGTCTTCTGTGATAGCCTCAGCAGTGCAATTCAGTTTGATTACTTTCTACTCGAAGATAGAATATTCAGATTCAATTTGTGTGTCTACAAACCTCAAGATGAAATTAATGTATATGGATGAAACTGAATATTTAACTTTGAGCAAATATGAAGGTTATGATTACTGAACCTAATTAGATAATACAATCTAAATTGCAAGATTGCCCGTGATTGTCATCTCTAAAGCTTCCGTCTTTTATCACTAACTCCTGCATCACAAACCTCTCCTGAAGAAGCCTGATGTGATTTTTGGCTGTTAGGCCTTACTGTGTCAAACATATTTCTTTATAAGAAGCTGTCTGTCCCCCACACCTTTCCCAGGGCTGTGCAGTCTGTCACCCAAACGGAGCGTGTCCATCTGTCCTTTCCTATTTACGCTATGTTGTTTTCAACACTGCGGAACCCCGTCAACGTAACACAGGGACGCTTGACAGCTGTTTGTTGATTCGATGCCACGGCTTATTTCCTCCGCCTGTTTGTTTAGATGTCAACGTTCAGTAACATCAGTGGGTGAACTGGTGTGTTTCTGTTTTGAGACCTGCTCCTGACATCAGGACACATATACAAACACAGCTGGTCTTCTTTTCAGACAGGTGTGACCAACTGAAGTCAAGCAGAGAAATGAAAAAACCTGCACTATAACTATAACTTTCAGAACTCTTTTGTGTGGTAATCTAAACAAACTTTATCATAGGCTTAAAAGTACATATTTGCCTCTGTATATTGCATGTTACTAGTATGCTCCTAAGGCAATGGATTCTAACCATTTTAAACCAGCTGCCACTCAGACTGTATAAACATCTACGGTACCACATCAATAAATGTTAATTTTTGTAAATTTTGTTTTAAAAAATAGTAAAACAGGTTCAGGCCTTTTTAATTTTGATGAATTATGACCAAATTATTATTGGAAAATTAATGGAAACGAAGTTTTACGGCTTCCTATCCATTGGCACTGCAGTACTGGCTGAAGGATGCGGTTTCATTTTACTCCAAAGTTAACATTTCCTTGTTCCAAGTTGGAGTAATGAACAGAAAAGTCCTGGTGAGCGGGAAAAGTACGAAAGTTTGAACTTTCTCACCAACCCTGACTTCCATATCCAATATGGCTGCCATGCATACAAAGTTTAGTGAAAATGTGTTTTTGATCATTTAAATCACACAGATTCTTTTGCAACCTTTCTTGCAAAACATTTTGCCACAAAGCTCGAAAGTACAAAATACAAAAAAAAAAATATTAATGTTATTAGCCTGTATTGCTAAAAGTAGTTAGGTCACTAACTACTTTTAAATAACTTTTTAATCAACTTTTAATCAACTAATGCCACTTGTTTTCAAACGTGGAACAGTTATGTAAATCACAGATTCAAACTTTGACCTAGAATTAAACAGAAGTAGTCACCAACTCTTGTTCCTGGCTCGCTGTTGTCTGCTTCAGTTCATACCGGGAGTTACCTAACTTTTCTCCAATGCAGTTCCCTTTTGAGAAGGTTCTGTTTGAAGCAAATATCAAGGTTCTTGGACAGTTCCTCTTTTTAGCTGTTAGTTGTTATTCGCTTTATATTGTGATTAATTTGATTGTGTTTAAATGGTTAACATATGCTACCTAATTTTTTCTTTGTACCCAAAAAGTACTTGGGCAACACGTTGAGAACCATGGTTCTAATCAGGTAAAAATGTCTTCCTGTTACTGTCAATATTCTCATGATCCCTTTCTTATGCAGCGATCAGCTTTTAAAAAAAAACTTTTTACAGCCAATGGCAAGTACACATGAAAACCTCTGAGGTTTCTTCTTAACCCAAATGCTGTGTTTTTGCAAAAGGCTTGTTGGATTTGAGAAGGGCTATAAGAAGACTTATAGTTCCAAGACAACTACAAAATGTATTGATCCCTATTGCTGGGAATGCACAGCATTTACACTTTGACCAAGGAATTTTTCAAATTATGTGGACAGGCAATGCTTTATGCAGTGTGTGCAGGTGTGAATGAGTGTTTGCTGTGATGGGCTGGCGACCTGTACGGTGTATCCCGCCTCTCGCCTGTAGACCTCGGGAGATAAGCACCAGTTCCTATGCGACCCTGTAAGGAAGAAGCAGGTATAGAAAATGGATAGGTGGATGGATGGAAAAAATTAACTGCACAGTTATTAAAAACAGCATATTCAATTAAAATAAATGGTGATTTAAAAAAGGTGTTCAAAACATGCATGTATATCTGTGCATAAACAACAACAGACTATTTACAAGAAATGGAAAAACTGTGCAAATAACAGCAGGAATGTAAACAACTTATTTAGTTCGATTTTGTTGGGAGCAGTGATGGTTATAAAGTGACAGCTGCTGGGAGGAAGGATCTGCGATAATGTTCCTTTATACACCTAGGATGCAGCAGCCTGTTACTGGAGGAGCTCTGCAGTTCTGCAACAGCTTTATGCATGGGGTGGGAGACATTGTACAACACTAACATTTTTTTTTAGCCCTTCTGCCTCCCACCACCTGCACTCGGGTGATAATAATGGGTAATAATTAAGGTAACAGGTTATTCCTATAAACCAACTCTTTGGTACCCTTGAAGTTAGACAATCCTAAGAAAACCTTTTTGTCATTTGAAACCTAATGTGTCAACTTTTATTTTGAGTTTCAATAAAAATTGAGAAGATGGGGTGGGAAATTTGTATGGTTCATAATATCACCCTATTTACTAATTGTCAAGATCTTTATTTTTTTAATTTTTTTATAATTTTTCTTGGTGTCTGGTCCGGCAGAGTAGCAGTCTAAAATTGTTTTCTGAGTGCCAAAAAGAAGAAGCCCAACAGATTTACTTTAGCAAGTGGAACGTTACGGCTTTCGTTATAATTCTACGTTTGATATATAAATAAAAAACTTTATTAGAAATTGCTTTGGTATTATTTCAACTTCAATGGATACGAAAAAAATTAGAAGAAGGGAGAGAGAGGTGTCAATATATTTAGCCAGCAGAAAGATTTTCAGTTCATGCTTGCTGAATTTATTTTGTCAGTTTTTCTACCAACAAAGCAAAAAGTTTCATTACCTTTTTGGACTGTATTGCATGCTGTTATGACATTTACCTCTCAGAGCTGCATAGAGGATGTTTAAAGACTGTTAGGGAGGGGTTAGAAGAGTCCCTTTATTTATTATGCTTTGATATCATCAGAATAAATGATATGAAACTAGCTTCAACCTTAACAGCCTAATCAAAGCCTCACTGGTGTCAGAGGGCTCAGAATTCAGGCACCACAGCATATCAAATCAGCATTTCAAATGAAGAATTTATTGAAAAAATATGAATTGTTTTATTAATACTTTAAATTAAATACATTTGTACTTAAAACGATTAAGATTTAAGAAAACATGAGAGCCGAAATTTTAAATGTTATTTTGCCTACCCAGGTTTTTAGTGAAAATATCTTAGCACAGTATTTATTTGATCAAGCACATCTTCGCCTCTATGCAAACAGCTATTTCCACCAGACAGTGAGTCATGCTTTAAATCATGCATGAGTGTGAAGCATGCAAACCGGATTGAGAGGTTTAATATCTGACTAAATGGTAGGATGGGCAGGAATTAATCTAAGCAACTTTGAATCTCATATGATGTTTGAACGTAGACAAGCTCATTCTGACATAAACACTATTCGGGGATATTTACTCACCACAGTGGCTCCAGTTTAATCAGACGGGTGCCAAAACCAAAAACATACGCACAAAGACGCCTTGATGCCAGGAGAGGTGACAAGAGAATGACAAGATTTGTTCAAGATGACAGATTCCCAGCAAACAACAGCTCAGTAGCGCCGTGATGTGCAGAGGGGTGTGGGTCTTAAATCAAACAACTACTCAAATTTTAAAAATGATTGGACCACAGCAGCAAAATATTACAGCTGTTTCCACTCTGTCAACTCAAAATCAATGAGAGAAAAGCCATAGCGGGGGTGTCAACAACTCTGCACAGCAAGGAGCTGTGGCAGAGGGATAAAGGTTTGTGTTGCAGCGTGGTCACAGCAGGGGGACAGTTTAGCATAAACTGTATGAATCCACGGGTCTGTGTGCTACATGGGCTGCTTAGTCAGGGCATTTTCTTTAATGCCATGCATTATGGCACAGCATACCTGAATATTTCTAACACAGAAATGTATACAGTCTACATTTTTTAAATAAATGCTTCCAGCTAGATGATATCCCCTTAATACATTTCTTGAAACATCAAAGAGATGCCAGAACTCCCCTAAACCCGTCTTAATAAATCATTACTCGTTTGAGGTAAAGTCAAAGACAACGCAAATAAGGCATTTAACCCAGCCTAATAAATGCTTTTTATTCTACAACATACAAACATGTACTGGTGAGTGATATGACAATATTAGATCCTGAAGGACTGAGATGTGCTGACAATCTGCAAAAGCAGAGAGACATCATCAGTATGGCACATTGGTCTATAGCTGCTCTTGCACAGAGGCATCAATTTTATTTTCCTTCTTTTAATCTAGCTTCATAAAGTAGCTTTTATGTAATAAGAGGGTATTTTATTTGAGGGCTGTTGAGGTTGTTTATCTTATAAATGAAGGTATTGTCCGACACCAAGTGTACTTTAAGTCTGAAATACTTCAACTCATTTACTGAATGTCAATTGTACTTGACACAAGTTGGCAAAATTGCATAAATTGATTAAAATCTGTTTTGAAATGTTTGTTGGCCTATATGCTTTGGTACGTTTTTGCCCGAGAGCAATGGTTTTGCAAAATGATATTAGATCTAACAAAAATCATAATATAATATTTTTGTTATGTCGCCCACCCCTAAAAAATACACCAATTTACAACATTTACCCTTTTTAGGCATATTATAAGGTTTCCAAACCCTTTAAGCATCCATCGATGCTGTTCCTTAGGATTTCACAGTACACCAAATTCAAGGTTCAGTTTTAAAGGGGACATGTCATGCAAAATCTACTTTTTAGCCCTTAAATCCATTTTGTAGTGTACTTGGATTCTGTAGGAGTGCTAAAAAAAAGTTGAATTTAGTCTCTCCAGGTGCTGCATAGATATCTTTATATTCTGTTTGGGTCACATTTTTCAGTTTGTTCAGTTTTCTCTGTCATCTGTTACATCACAGTATTTGCTGCGGAACTGCTAAACAAGTTCATGGACTTTGGCTGACCAATTCCTGTATCCCCCATTTTTATTTCTCTCTGCAATTTTGTAGTCCAAGGTCAAGTATGGCTGCACTGCAAGTAGACTGCAAGTACACTGCAAGTCTAAGTTTTCGGTTGTTCGGCGTATTAACTCACAATTCATTACACTGCCCTCAGCATCAGAACCTCTTCGAAAACAGATGTGCATTGTTTTTGCCATCTTTGTCTTGTTTCTGATGCGCTAGATAATTGTTTCTCTGCTATCAAACGGAACGTGCATTCTCTGTATGAGGGATTGCTGCAAAGTCAGCGCCAGTGACTGTCCACTGTCGCTACATGCTCATCCAAGAGGAGTGAATGCTACTGGATGCAATCTGCTGGGTTTCCCTAGATAGAAAAACTTTTTAACTAATTTGAATAAATAACTGAATCTGACTGCACTGTTCAATGGTTAGGATTAATTGGAATGTATGTACCTGACTTGAAATCTGTATGATTAGATTGAACTGACTTTGTGAAGTGTCATGAGACGACATGTGTTGTGAATTGGTGCTATATAAATAAAACTGAACTGAACTGAATTGAACTGAACACTCTTTGACCTGGAGGGGGCGGGGAGGGGAAGTGCCATAGTAGCATTTAAAGAGGCCGAAACAAGCGAGTTGCTCCCAGACGCACCTCAGAACTGGGGTAAAAGTCCCTGTTGAGCTACAATAACGAGTTCAGAGCAAAGCATTGCAGTTTCACTTTATTTAGACCACAACTGTATGACTGAAGTGTGAAAAGGAAGCTTTAAATGTTTTAAGTTCCGTAATATTAAGGCAAACAAATAAAAATGGATTTATTTTACTTTATTCTTTATTTAAAATAAAAAAAAGCATGCAACAAAATAAATTTCTTCCTAAATGACAAAAGAGAGAAAATTATATTTTCTAAAGTAACTAAATAAAATGAAAAACATACAAGTAATGAAGTGCCCATTTAGAAAATGAAGTGCGTCTTATCAGTGGTGTACTTGTATTGTCAAAAACAGATGTCTGCAGTTGTCTGTAGATTTCCCCAGGGACAAAAACATATCCTGGAAGTAGGAAGCTGACCATTGGATCAAAGCTTCCATTTTGATGGTTTACAATTGATGTATTTTAATGAACTTCTGAATGGCAGAATGTAGATTTCCCCACTTCCATGTAGAATTTCACAGGGACAATTAAAAGTCTCTTGGAGGTATAAAGTAAAATCAATGGGTCAGCTTATTTTGATCAAACCCACAATTTTACACGTTATATTTTAATGAACCTGGTCAGTGGCCTCTGACGTAATGTAGGATTGATAGTTACGAAAGGGTGCGGACATCACCAGACTCTGAACTGTGAGTTCTCACCATGAAATACATAAGCAAGAGTCAAACATAACGTTCCCTGATTGATGCAGATCTGGTCCTGAGCAATGCTAAATGGCTACATTCTGACATCTTCAAAGCCATGTCCACTGAGATTAGGAAGTCACATGTTTAACTTGGTATCCATCTTAGACCTTCTTTGTTGTATTAACTGAAAACGTTTACATTTTCACATTGCAGATAAGAAGTTTATGTCCCTTCAGATAAAAAATTGTGAATTTTTGATGAAGTGTGTGGTCAAGGTGCCTTGGCAAATTTTAACATCACAGCTATTTAATATATTAACATTCCACATATGTCATCAGATTTGAAATGCTTATTATTATGCAGGTGCTGTTTATATGCTGAATGTATGTAGACATGATGCATTGTATTCACAGCACCCACTAGAAGATTTCAAGCAAGCAGTCCCTGCTTTGACTGAGATTTCTGAAAATCAGCTCACAATTGCAACCTGGTTTACATTTATCCATTTATCCGTGGCAAACCAGAAGGCCCATGCCCAAAATCTTCAGTATGGAGCAGCTCATCCATTTTAAACATCTGTCAAAAGGTCATGAATGACTTTATCTTTAAATGTTCTTCACGTGAGAGGATGAAGGTTGATTTCATCAATACCGGAGTAATTATTAAACACTGCGGTTTAATTAAAAAATATTTACCTGGGAACATTGTGCCTTGCTAGATTCCTAACATATTCAGTCCACATTGTTTTCCAAACTAAATTCTTGTTAGCATTTCAAATCAACTTCTTGAAAGGAAAATTTCAGAAACATTACCATTCTTTACTATAAACCTCCATCTCTAAAGGTCAGTCTCTGTGTATGACAGTAACAGTACTGACATGTCAATGCTCATTGTTACACAAACTCCAGAATATCACATATCTTGTATTTTTGCCACCAGTCTTACTGATAAAGAAATCTTTTGAGTTTTTGTTGAAGCTGATTTCCTGATTACCCTATGAAAGAAAAACTTTTTATCCAATTTGAATAAATCACTGAATCTGACTGCCCTTTTCAATGATTAAGATTAATTGGAATGTATGTACCTGACTTTTGTGAAGTGCCTTGAGACAACATGTGTTGTGAATTGGCGCTATATAAATAAACTGAATTGAACTGAATTATTCTCTGTCTTGTAGGGAGGGAAAATAGGGATAAAAAGTAAATGAATATTTTAAAGAAATCCTTCGCATTTTGACAAAGGCTTGGGAAGATTAAAGTAAGTAGGGCTTGTCTTCTCCTATCAGCGCAGCCAGTTAGTCTTTCACCTTGATGTGCCTGTGCCTCATGCAAGACATAAAGTAGAGCCCCTCCTTGAAGCGGCAAATCTGATTTGTAGGGACAGGCACCCGCTATGTTCAGAGGAACATTCTATCTATCAAGCAGTGCAGATGTGAAAATGTCTGCTTTTCTTTAATGATGCGTTGTTAGTGCAGCCTGCCACTTCACTTATTTCACCATGCAGAGGAAAAAATTACATTCAACAATAACGACAAACCCGTGGAATCCAAATGACTTCAGCTAAGTCACTAATTTGATTTAAAGAGAGTAGACAATAAATGTTTTTGGAATGTGTGTTGCTTCATAGTAGCTACAACATAATGAGCAACTCAGGCTACATCATTACAATGTTAGTATTTACTAATGTTACTTTAAGAAGTCTTTGAAGGGTAAATGCCTTTTTTGAACATGCTGTAATTTTGTCATTGCACTTATAACTTTTACTTAGTTCATTCTAGTTTCAATAACTAAATTAGGTTGAAATGCTCATGCAGTCGAGGATGAATTTCCCACCTTGCTTCTCTCCTCTTATGCAACGCTGTTGATCCTGTCCTGATCTCATGCCCTGCTCCATTAGAGCTCAGCTGAAGTCTCCTCTATCCTTTGCCATTTTGTCTGTAGACTTTGCATTTTGACAAGTCTGCATAAAAAAATCCTCTTCCCCTCATGCTCCTTATCTTTTTGCGCTTGTTCAATGTGAAGCTTCATCGGGTCTTATGTTTTATTAATTTTATGTTTTTTATATTCAAGTATAACTAGCAAGTAAAAGTGCTTCCTTTTTGACAGGCTCATTGCTACAAAGAAAAAAAAACACTTGAGAACTATTGTATTACATGCTGGACTAATAACTTGTATGAATGTGTAAAATCTCATTGATTTTAATTAAATGCTCTTTATTTCCTAACACTGCTTTGACATCTACACCAACATAGGTATTATCACAAAAGACATACAAAATTAGGCCCTTTTCCACCAAAAGTCCCGAGATCCTGGGATTTTTCTTGTCTAGTAGGAATGCTGGGTAAATTGTATACTTTCTCTTTCCACTGCTCTGGAAAGATGTGGTATTTTATTTAAATCAGCCTAATGACATATAATCATATTCGATAAATTTGTATATTATTGAAAAGTTGCTTTTTACAATAACTTAATTTACTAAGTGAAACACCTTATATAGATTAATTACACACAAACCGAGGTTTTCAAGTCTTTGTTCATTATGATGATTTCCCACTTACAGCTAAAGAAAACACGACATTTAGGATTAGAATATTACATCAGACCAATAAAAAAACACAATTTTGATAGAGAAATATGGCTTTAATGAAAAGTATGTTTAATACCAGCTTTAAGGTTGTTATTCCCTATTGTATATCGAAGTTGGGAAGAAAATTACACTACACCTCCAGTTGAGCAAGTGGCAGTAATAAAACAAGGAAAGTCTTAAAGAGACCTGCCATTTATTCACGAAACAAGATGGAGAAGGCACAACTGGCCTTTTTTTTTTGTGATGTTGAACCACATTGTCGTGAACCTCATCGTCCGTCTACCCATTGTATGTCCTCTTCCTTTGGTCCATTCTCAATCCAAAAAAAAAAAAATACACTTAAGTATTAATTTAGTATAAAGTAGAAAACAATAACAACACGCAGGTCTTAAATATGGTGGATGAGTGGAAGTCAGAACACTGCAAGAGTCCACTGATCATCGTCGCTCAGCATATAACCCCGCCTCTCTACAATCTCAGGGCAATCTGAAGGTCCTACCCCCAGACCTGGGCCTTTTATCAGGAAAATTGTGGACCCATTATAATAAAATAACTCGGGTAGAAAAAGTGTTGAAACCAAAATATCCACGGTAATGGCTCAAAGTCCCTGCAACAGAAAAGGGGCTATAGTGTCCAACCTAATGACTTCCCTTAAATCTCAAATAATGGTAGTGACCTGAAACTCACCATAAACAGGAAAAAAAACTTGTTTCAAGCTTAAACACTAAATTTCAATCTGATCTAGCATCAGTAGGTAGGAAGGGACAGAATTTATCTAATCCATACGTTTATCCTACAAGACAAACAGTATTTGCAGCCAAAACCACATAAGCAGACTTTACAGGACACCCTTACTGTCTCCATCCTCTGACAGGTCTGTGGTCTGATAATTTTTAGCCAAAATAATCAGAAAATAAGGGATGCCTTAAGTTTCACTTGCAGTTTGAAGCATCCAGTCACCCCACCTAGGTGTTTGCAAATTAGGGGACTGTTAGTATTTGGTCATTGTTGTGGTGTTTAATTTACAGTTGTTCTGATTTTGTATCAGTGGTACATGTGCATTAAACATGGTGACTTTGATCACCTGTGGTAATAAAATTGCATAAGAAATCATGTTTGTGTTAAATTATGTTGGAAGGCAATGTAAAAATGAATTTTCTTATGGCTTCACATCTTCCAATGCCATTAAAACAAAGGGCTGATACGCAATATAGTGAGGTATTTGGATTTTAAATCCTGTACTGTTTGTCCTGAGGCCTAACTTAAATCATTAACATTACTCTTTAGTGCATAAATATTTATTCTTTTTACATTTAACATGCAAAAAAACAGTTTTGAGCTGCTTGAAATGGGTTTGAAATTTGAAAAAGCGTAATATTTTTCCCATTCAAAATATAAACATGTAATCGTGTTCAAAGAAATACAATACAATACATTAACAACTGTTTATCTTCCTTTACTATTTACCAAACTATATAGCTTGGAGGGTTCATTTTGGTGCACACAGAGTCAGTATGTGTTTAATAAAATTAAGGAACAATTTTCTAAATCTACATTCAAAACCTTTGTTAACAAGTCTAAACAGTAAATATGCTTAAAGGTTTGCTATGAATTATGAGTGGGTAAATGGGAGAGAATGTCAAAATGTTTATTTTAATAAGCCATCTTAGCAGCGATTCAAGGTCAAAGGTAAATTAGGTTTAATTCTTCTCACTGATTTGATTTTTTAAACAAATAGAATCCATGAAACCTTTATTATATATGTAAAAGCCCCTAACATTGGGATTCTTGTTTTTTTTTCCCAGAACTTGAGAAAAACATGCATTTCTTTTGGTGATGAAAATGGGGGCTCTGGTCTTCCGTCCCAAAGAGGGGTTTGTAGGGGTTGGGCCACCCCAAAAAAGGCGTGGATAAGAGGGGAAAACCAAAATTTCCTGTTTTTCCATAGTTGGGGGAAATTTGGCGGGGCCCCCTTTGTTTTTAAAAGTTTTGGTTGGGGAAAACTTTTTAAAGGGGGGGGGCCCTTTGTTAAAAAACGGGTTTTAATTTTGAAAATAAAAAACCCGAAACAAAAAGGGAAAGAAGAAAAAAAATTTAAGGGGAAAAGGGGAGGGTTTTTGGGATTTTTACCGGAAGGGGGAAAGGGGTTAAAAAGTTTGGGGGAAAAAATGTCCTTAAAATGGTTTGTTTTTTGGGTTTTTTTGAATCACCAAACTGGGATCAGGAAGCCGGGGGTTTTTCTATTTTAAGGGGGAAAGGCTAAATTATTTTTTTTAAAATGGGGGGGTTTGGGGGGGGTTTTTTTGGAAAACATAGCAACACGGGTTTTGGGAAGGGTTCACATTCAGAAAAATTTCCATGCCTGTATCTTTTTAAAACCCCCATGCTATGTAGTGAAAATTGAGATTTTAAGGTATTTCATTTGAAACAAAAAAATTTTAAAAGTTTTGTTTCGGGTTTTTTTTTTGGGGTTTAAAGTCAAAAACAATTTTTAAATTTTTTAACACTGCCTCAAATGACAAATCTGGGGCGGCATAGTTATTAAAAATTTTTGGAAAACTATTTTTCTAAAAAAAAATCAATTTTCATGTGGGGAAACAAAAAAACACTTTTTCGCCCAAGGAAGTCTTTGGGAGGCATCAAGCCAAAAGGGGCTGGAATGCGGGTTTTGGGAAAGTAACCAGTTCGGGTCGTTTTTTCCAACCCAAAAATGTCCATTTTGTCAAAGTCGGGGCTGTGGGAGGGGAAGCCTTTTAGGGAGGTTTTGGGAGGGGAAATAAGGGGAAAACCCGACCCCCTTCCTTTGGTTTTTAATAGGTTTTTTTCGGGTAACTTTTCCCAAGGGGGGTTTGGGAATTCGCGCGGGGGTTAAAAGTAACCTTTTGGTGGATACAACATTTTTTCCCAAATATGTTCGGGAACAAATTTGTCCAAATTTTTAAACAAAATTTTTCCCCTTAAATTGTCTTATGAAAAATTTACTGGTGTAGTCTCATGTCAGCATGTATTAACATCTAAAAGCGGAAAATTTGAGAAATAATGCACAACGCAATCCTGAGTTTAGATATTCGTTGATTGCACATCCCGCTTGGGTTTTTTGCATAGCAATCTATAGGTTAAAGAAAGTGATTTACTAAATTAACTGAACATTAGGCAACAGGTCTTTATTTCTTTATTTAAAAAACTACAACACAACCATCACAATGTTGGGTGTTTGAAAAGGTTTTCCAAATTTGGCAGTATTTTCCCCCATTTGGTTCCGGGTTGGGGCCTTTCTCGGGGAAAATTTCTGGGGTTCCCGAAGGGCTGGTTTGGTTTGGGTTTTTTAAAAAGGGTTTTGGGTTTTTTGGTTTTTTTTTCTTCTTTATCAAACCATAAAGCAATGGGTTTAACAGCAGCACTGGACCACTCCGGGTCACCCCCGGGGGGTTAAACGGAAACCAAATTGAAACCCCAAAAGTAGCTTTTTGCATTCCTGTTCCACCAAAAATAAGGGAACAAGGGTAAACAAAAGCTCAAATAAACTCAAGCTGGTTTTAATGAAATTATAATATGGAATGGCATAATTTGGGCTGGAGGAAGATCCAGGAAAGGGATCAAAGGCCCATTTAAAGGGATGGCCAACTCCTAAAAAAAATAAAAAACGGGTTTTCAGAGCTTTCTGGGATTTGCTAATTTTGACAGACGCTTCATCAGGGATTTCACTCTGGTTTACCGCTCTACTCAACTCACTCACTTCTACTAAAAAGCCTTTTTCTTGGTCTCCTTAAAGAAAAGATTCTCTGCAGCTCCTATCCTCATCCTTTCTGATCCTTCCAGTTTATCCTCGAAGTCGATGCATCTGGTTGGTGCCATCTTACCCCAAAGGGCTTTCTGAGATGTAAGCTTCACCCATGTGTATTCTTTCTCTAAACATTTTTCCTGCAGAGAGGAATTATGACATAGGAGACTGAGAGTTATTTCCAATGCAACTTGCCCTGAAAGAGTGGAGACATTGGCTCTAAGTTGGGGGTGGTTTGCAGATCAGTGTGTATACCTTATTTTATTGCAGACGAGCTGACAGAGCATTTGGGATGTAACGGAACAGGAGATCTACAATGGCTGTTCAGCTGTGAAATCGACAACAGTTGTGTGATGCAATCATGTTAACATGGATCACAATCTCTGAGACATGTTTTCCACACCTTGCTGTATTGGTACCACAAAGAGCTAAGGCAGTTCTTAAGGCAAAAAGTGATCCAACACAGTACTAGAAAGGCGTACCTAAGAAAGTAGGCAATAACTTTGCTGAATATGAATGCATCTGCTTATTGTTTTTGCATACTGAAAAAATTTACATTACAGATCACAAATTGCCCTTTTCCAAGAGCTCTACTCAAGCCGCACGGCTCCACTCGGTCTCATTCTGCTCGGCACAGATCCTGTTGTGTTTCCATTGACACACTGACTGCTGGAGCTATGGCTTGAAGTCCCTCCTCCTTGCAGCAGTGTCATCCTCTGTGCCGCTACAACGTTACTGTGTGACATTGTCACATTAAAGCAATCCAAAGCAATGAATCGATAAAAATAAATAAATAAATAGAAAATAAAAACATAAATAAACAAAAGTAAATATGTTTGTATTATTGTATATGCAAGTATGTCTTATGTATGTTTTTTCATATATAATTATCCACTGGGATAATTATCTGGAACATATCCCAGTTCTTTTTCTTTTCTTTCAGCCTTCAGCCATGGTTTATGATTTGTAAATAGTAAAATTACATGTGGGTTTCACCCACTCCAGCCTTTGTGGTGCTTAGTATTATTGTAGTTGCTATTTTTTTTTTCTGCACTACCTCAGCAAAAAAACCTTCTCATTTCTCCTGCTCCTATCGCCAATCAGGAACAGGGACCAAGAAAGCAGGTACCAGGCTGGAAAAACAGTAATGGAAACATTCACAAAGTGGGCTGAGTGGAGTGCAGCCAGCCTAAATGGAGCCAGTGGAAAAGGGGCATACGATTTTCTAACATCTGTGGTGTTCTCACTCATTCTCTGCACTCCACTGATGTACACTAGTTATCCCTAAATGTTTATTACCTCAGTGTCTGGTATGTGTACATTCTGGGTAAAAATACTTTATACTTGTCATCAGTTTTATCAAAGAAACAAGAAAATCACAATACAAATTTTAAAAATGTGGTTCCAAAGAAATTCACAAAAACCTTTTGTTTTTGGCTCCGGATGTCTGGAACCATCTTCAATCTGAACTTCAAAGCCATGGTGAAAACTCCAGAGTCTGGGCTTTCTGCGTACAACAGTTTTTTGTTGTTGTTTTTTTTCCCGCATGTTTTGAAGTAATTAACTTTTTTCCACTGTGTGATTTTTGCACATAAAATATGGTGCTGCTATCTTGGCCAGGTGTTTAGTAAGTTGGCCATTTTCAACACAGGTAATCAACCTTTTTCTAGAAATAATAACACATATAGGTAGTACAAATTTAGTAGCTCCACTACAATAAATATCAATTAATATGCAGTTCAGGGCAGCTCCTTCACACATGTTTTTATTAGTTACAATTACTACTGACTAACAGTACCTGCAATTATTCGCGCTCTGAGCAGAGTTAGCAACAGTATAATCTTGGCCGACTTAATCAGTTCTTGTGTTGCTGCTGAACATTTACACGCTTTATTGACTGACTAGCCAGCCTGGGGAAAACCTGTGCTTGTGTGTGATTAAAATGCCACATAATAGTATAATTCCACCTTGTCATTGCAGGTGTAAACAAATGACTGAATTATAGGACCTACAGTGCTAAGCACAATTTGTTGCCAGCAGCATTTTGTTGTGGATGAAAAAACAAATAGTACCATCATGCAATTATTGATTTTGCTTTGAAGTGCACACTCTGAGGGAGCAGTCAAACAAAAGGTCAAGAGAAATTAGATGGGGCATTCTCATTATAATACTGAGATTCCCCATTGTGTCCAGTCACAGAGTGAGTCCTTATGCATCTGTAGTCTCAACAGAATAATATCAGGCTTACAATACCAAAATGCTTGTGGCACAAGGAGATCTTACTCTAGTTACTGCTGAACTAAGTTAGGTATTCTAGCAATTCCAGGAAATGCCGAAACATTTTTGGTTGAGGAATGCTGTGATGTTTGAATGTATAAGACACTGTAAATAAAAAAAATTAAAACCAAGGATTACTGGCACCAGCTTAGAGAGGCTGTTTGTTGGAATATAAAAGCAGAAAAGTCTCTTCCCTTGATGGGGATAATTACACTGCTTCTTCTTCAATCAGCTTTCCAGCGCTGCATGAAACCCAGGATTCTAACTTGGATACATTTTTCACAGCCTTTTAACAGTTTTCAGTTTCAGTCAGTATGAAACTGGCATTAGAGGAAAAGGACAGTTGCAAACCGTAAATAAACACTACCACTGCAACTCAACAAGAGGATACAACAACGAATGTGTAGTACCTATCTGATAATGCTTCCCTGAAGAGACAGGCTCCTCTAACTACCCCTTGCCATGGCAACGCATCTGTTTGTTTCATCTGTGATCTTTTTTGTCTCCTCTTATTCTGCAGTCTCTCGACAAGTTGCCAAATTACATCAGGAATAAGTACATATATAGGTGAAGTTGCCTTGAATGCAGAGAACAATAAAACATTCAGTCCCTCAACAGGGCTTAAAATGCATCCTTTATAAAAGCTGTTCATAAGCTGTAGCTTGAGTTATGATTTTCTGCCTGCAGCATGAGGAAATATTGCATCAGTGAAAGCCAGGTTCTTATATCTCTCCTATAGAGAAACAAGTTTATTTTATACTCACAAGATTGCATATCAATGAAGGCAAATCTGTAGAGGTTTTAGGACATTGCACACAAAAACAAAAATGCCGCCACTCCCAACTTGTATGCTGTTTCATTCGTTAACAGTGAAAAAGCATACAAAAGTATCTGCTTAGATCATCTTTAAATCAACCATCTATGTCTGACTCCCCAAACAGTATTTAGTTTCTATCAAATATAACTTTTATAGCTTTCACAATTTGAAGCTGTACAACATAAAAATATTTGTGTCAAGGTTACTTTATTTGTACCCATAGGTAAATTTGTTTAAAGTTATTAAAACTAACAAAAAATGCCACACATGCATAACCACTTCTGGTCACTGCATGCCCATACACCAAAATGTCACAAACATAAAGCTTAGTTCGCCATCATATACACTTACAGTAAAAACTCTTATCTACAAATATCTCTGCAGTCTAAGTTACCCAGCTTTACGACTGCAGGCACAGATAACAAATCCATTCTTCTAACCCCACAGTTTGCAAAGCTTGTTAGAAAGTGAAAGTATTTGCCCCGAGGATTTGTATGCTGTCAGTGTCGCTTGTATATAAAAGTTCAGGTACTGGATATATAAAAACATTTCTGAATACAAACATTTTCTTCATTTGCTGTGCATGTTTTGAGTACAGTACAAAAATAAATGATCACAGCACTTTTGTAAAGCAGCACTGCTTATATATGATATATGTTTTCAGTATCTCCTTAGTGCTAATGTCATAATCATCTTTGTTTAGTTTCTGCTAAGCAGTGAAGTGCAGATGCACAAATATTAATAAGTAATTGAATATAAACGTCCAATCTTTCTATTTTCACAGGGCTTATAAGTCATTCATATCTTGTCAATCTGTGAAAATGCTATCAGAAGCGTTGTAAAGGGGTGGAAGTTGTGCTGTATCACTGCTGATGTACAGTCTTTACTAGTTGACTTTGTCAACACAACAATGGTACTTTAAAGCTGGTTAATTTTTTTAACTGAATTATAAGAGTCACAAAGATAGATATGACAGGATGCGAAGCTTAAAGTGCTCACCTAATCAGAGCTTACACTTACTGTACTTCACCAGACAAAGTCCCATGTGGACAACAAGTGAATAGTAGTTTGCAGCATTACAATGTGATGAGAAATATTGTGGCGTTTTAATATCTTACAATCCAGTTACATCCAAAGTTAATAATTCAATTCAATTTTCAATTCAATTTTATTTATATAGCGCCTATTCACAACACATGTCGTCTCAAGGCACTTCACAAAAGTCAGGTACATACATTCCAATTAGTCCTAACCATTGAACAGTGCAGTCAGAGTTAGTTTATTTATTCAAATTGGATACAAAATTTTTCTGTCTAAGGAAACCAGCAGATTGCATCCAGTCAGTGACTTGCAGCATTCCCTCCTCCCGGATGAGCATGTAGAGACAGTGGACAGTCACTGGCGTTGACTTTGTAGCAATCCCTTATACCGTTAGATACTAAAGCAGGCATGTCTGAGAATAAACCTGCTGGAATTTACCTAATCTGATCAGACCGTTTGCGAAAGCTTTAGATTGTTTCTGTTTTCAGTTATTCTTCATAAGGCGGCTCTAAGATACCGATGAAAGTTTGTCCTCCACTGGCTTTGTTTTGCCATCACAGCTTGTGTGCCATTTATTAAGTGACAGGAACTTTGATAAGCACACACTACTTAGTGGTTACGGATTGAATTAACTACACATTATTAAAGGCACTTAATTACCCATGCACACTAAGTGCAATGCATTAAAAATGTTTCTTGCTTCAAAAGTCTCATTTCAGCTGTTGTTTGTTCCTTTATTCATAGAGGACACATTTAGACGTTCATTTAAACGTCATGCAAACAGCTTTAAATACATTTTCTGTTATTTCTTAGGGTGTAAATTGTGGCCCATTTCATTCTTAAACTGTTTGATCAGATCACTATGCACAGTGACTCTCATTTGCTTTGACATTTTCCCTTGTATTATGCAGAGAGCGTTGCCATAATGTGTTGCCATGTGGGAAGAGTCATGAAGCCAGAGGCTACCAGCCGAGCCAGTCAAAGCCAAAGTCAGAGCTGTGCCTGCCCTTCACATGCACCCACAACACACATACACATGAGCCCACAGTACATTTTCAGCCACAGACTTTCAATGCAAATGGCCGTTCTGTCAGATTTTCCTGATTAAGAACTCTGCTCTCTTAAAATGGAGTTTGCATCATGTGTTTCACAGACTTATTAAAAGTAATGAAAGCTGTGATCTATATTCACTTCACTCCCCACAGTGTTTTCGCCCAAGAAGCAGGTTTCAACCCATAAATTCATGTCTATATACAGTAGCTAGCACCTATGGTGCATGAAGAAAAGGTTTTACTCCTACAAGGGCCAGCATTTGGCAGCCACACTAATGGGATATGGTCCACAGCTCCACCTGTTCCAGTGAATTTCTCTCCATGGATTAAACTGTGTCACGTGGGAGGAGGCAATTGGGAGGTAATGGGGAGGTAGTGGTTTGTTAGCCAGAAGCCAACATCCCTGATTTTAGGAATATTAATCTGCCGGCCATTTAAAAATCAAACATCACCCTTTTTTTTCTCTGAGGGGAAGGGATTTGGGGTGGTGGTGGCAGCCAGAGGTTGGAAATTAACAAAAAGGTACGAAGAGGGGAGCAAAGCAAAACAGGCCTGACGGCCAAACTTGTCGTGCTTCTCCAGACGATGTGGCTGTGTCAAATATGATCATTTCTTTTTTATAACAACAGACTGACAGTGTAAAGAATTCCTCTGGCTATTCTATTCCAGATGGATATCCCTGCACATTAAGCAAACTCTATTATGTACAAACACGACTTGACAGGTTATTATTTTAGGCATGAAGATAGAAGGAAAAGTTGCAGGCATATAAACTCAAGGGCAGGGCAGACCCATAATTTACCTTTCATCCTTCTGACTTGAAGCCTATTTGATACATAAATTATCATTTCAGGACTTTTGATGTGCTGTGAATTTGTGTCAGCAGGTCTATCGCAAATCTATCATGATAATTGTCATATGCAAAGTGGAGATGAAACAGAGTGAGACATATTTATGCCCCACCACCCAATTTCATTTGATCCATTTTAACACAATCTATATACTGTAAATCTTGCAAAGTGAAAATGTGTTCTGTCGAGCAGAGGCAAGGAGAATATAATGTTGGGAGGAGGATAATTAAAAGAGAGCAATAATGTAGAATGGAACTCGTATGCTTCTCTAATTCTTCGATGTCCTCTATTTCTGCATAGAGGACATGTACAATGCACAAATGCATTGCATTAAAATTCCACCAATCGTTTTATCTTTTGGTATCCTATAACCACCATATAGATTATAAGGATTGTTACAAAAAAATCAAAAGAGTTGTGTTCATTTGCATTCAACCCCTTTACTCTGATATCCCTAAAATGTCCGTAGGAAGTCACCAAACTCGTAAATAAAGTCCACCCAGTGTATAATTTGATCCCCGAATAAATCCAGCTTTTCATAAAGGACTTAGATGTTTGTTAAAGAACAAGACATATCAGGCTTAAAGTGGTTGAGAAGTGTTGAGCAGGATAAGGTTGTGAAGCAGTTGTAAAGCTTAAGCATATTATGAAGCACTGATCAATTCATCAAGCAGAAATGGAAAAAGTACGATACAACTTCAAACCTATGACTGTCCACTCGAACTGACACGCCAAGCAGGATATTCTTCAATCAAAGAAGCATCTTAGAGACCCACAGTAACTCTGGAGGAGCTACAGAGATCCACAGTTTAAATGGGAAAATCTTCCTCCAGGACAACTATGTGTCCTGTACTCACAAATCTGGCCTTTATGGAAAAGTGAAAATAAGAAAGTAATCGTTGAAAGAAATCCATAAGATGTCCTTCTTTTCAATTTTCCACAACTCATGTAGGCAAAACAGCAAGTGTGAAACATGGGTGCTTTTGTCAGCTGAGACTTTCTGGCCTCCATACAAAAAGCTGTGAGTGCTGCAAAAATGAATACCGCATATCACTCTGAACATACAATTCCCACAGTGAAACAAGATGGTGGCAGCACCATGCTGTGGGGATGCTTTTGTTCAGCAGGGATAGTGCAACGTGTTGGAGTTGATGGGAAGATGTATGACGCTAAATAGAAGACAGAAGAATTTTAATGGATTTAACAGAATTTATAAGATCTAGATTATTTTGGTTTTATGGTTTTTACTTTTACTGATTTTAAAAAAACTTTTATTTCTCACATATTTATTTATCCTATTTTTAAGTCTAAAAGATGTTAAGATGTTTGTTTGAATGTAAAAAATTAAAATCATCTATCCTTGCCATATTCCTTCTATTTCTGAATGATAGAATGGCCAGTGCTCAGTTAGATAAATCATGGATATAGTTTCAGCCTAATCCTGAAATAAATTTCTCCAAAAGTTACAGGTTGTACAGGGGTTGGACAATGAAACTGAAACACCTGGTTTTAGACCACAATAATTTATTAGTATGGTGTAGGGCCTCCTTTTGCAGCCAATACAGTGTCAATTCATCTTGGGAATGACATATACAAGTCCTGCACAGTGGTCAGAGGGATGTTAAGCCATTCTTCTTGCGGGAAAGTAGCCAGGTCACTACGTGATACTGGTGGAGGAAAACGTTTCCTGACTCGATCCTCCAAAACACCCCAAAGTGGCTCAATAATATTTAGATCTGGTGACTGTGCAGGCCATGGGAGATGTTCAACTTCACTTTCATGTTCATCAAACCAATCTTTCACCAGTCTTGCTGTGTGTATTGGTGCATTGTCATCCTGATACACGGCACCGCCTTCAGGATACAATGTTTGAACCATTGGATACACATGATCCTCAACAATGGTTCGGTAGTCCTTGGCAGTGACGCGCCCATCTAGCACAAGTATTGGGCCAAGGGAATGCCATGATATGGCAGTCCAAACCATCACTGATCCACCCCCATGCTTCACTCTGGGCATGCAACAGTCTGGGTGGTACGCTTCTTTGGGGCTTCTCCACACCGTAACCCTCCAGGATGTGGGGAAAACAGTAAAGGTGGACTCATCAGAGAACAATACATGTTTCACATTGTCCACAGCCCAAGATTTGCGCTCCTTGCACCATTGAAACCGATGTTTGGCATTGGCATGAGTGACCAAAGGTTTGGCTATAGCAACCCGGCCGTGTATATTGACCCTGTGGAGCTCCTGACGGACAGTTATGGTGGAAACAGGAGAGTTGAGGTGCACATTTAATTCTGCCATGATTTGGGCAGCCGTGGTTTTATGTTTTTTGGATACAATCCGGGTTAGCACCCGAACATCCCTTTCAGACAGCTTCCTCTTGCGTTCTCAGTTAATCCTGTTGGATGTGGTTCGTCCTTCTTGGTGGTATGCTGACATTATCCTGGATACCGTGGCTCTTGATACATCATAAAGACTTGCTGTCTTGGTCACAGATGCGCCAGCAAGACGTGCACCAACAATTTGTCCTCTTTTGAACTCTGGTATGTCACCCATAATGATGTGTGCATTTCAATATTTTGAGCAAAACTGTGCTCTTACCCTGTTAATTGAACCTTCACATTCTGCTCTTACTGGTGCAATGTGCAATCAATGAAGACTGGCTACCAGGCTGGTCCAATTTAGCCATGAAACCTCCCACACTAAAATGACAGGTGTTTCAGTTTCATTGTCCAACCCCTGTAGGTTCACTGTCATAATGTGTTGTTGAACGGAACCGAAGTTCAGAGAGACGCTTAGGAGCAGTATGGTAAGTTTCTCTGAATATCTATTTTAATGACAAGAAAAATAAGCTTACTCAGGAGTCCAGAGCCAATCTTAAGCTGAGACATAGAACAGCAAATAACCAGGGGGTAACAGAAGGACCAAGTGAGGAACAATGAAAATAACCAAACATTTATACTGAGTGAAGAGGAGTGTGAACCAGTGAAAAAGGCTGACAGGTAATCAGATGAAAATGATAACAGGTGTGGAACTGGGTTGCAGAGGAAAACTGAGGGAAGGTGACTGATTACAACAAACGAAGCTAGACTGCTGATGGAGAAAACAAACATGAAAAAACAATACTAAATGACAAAACCCGGAGAACACAGATCTAAAGAGAACAAAAAATAAAACACAACTCCAAAAAGGCAGAGCATAACATTCACTGGATTTAAATTTAGGCTCATCAGAGTAAAGGGGGATGAATACACTTTTTTATTTGTAAAAGCAAATGGAAAAACCATGTATAATTTTTCATCCACTTCTGTATTTTGTGATTATCACAGTTTATTGCATAAAAATCTAATAAAATACATTAAGCTTTGTGGTTGTAATTTGACAAAATATGTGAAAGAGATATGGATATTTTTGAGAGGCAGTGCATGTTTTTTTTTTGAATGTGTATTTTCTCCGGATGCTTGTTTGTTAATAGAGTCCTTAGGTTACAGAACTGTATGACAGGTGGCCCTGCTGGCCTCTTGTGTGTTCTTTCTACAAGTGCTCTCCTGAGTGAAAACTTGTCACATTCACTTACGCCCCCCCAGCATCTTCCCACCTCTTTAAACACAGCATCCCTCCATGTTTTTTGTCATAAACAGGCCACTTTAGCAATTTTATCACTGCAGTTTCACAATTCAACCTCCTCCGGTTCTCAGCAGTATGCAGGCACATACTGTATAGCCTACTGTGCAAACAAATATTCATAGAGCAACCCAGTTTACAACAAACAACACTGGATATAACAATCTACAGGTTTTAATGAGCGTACCTTAAGAAAAACAAATTTCTCAGGTGCCTGTCACTTTTTTCTTTCAGTTTTGACCATGATGCATGTTGATTGAGTAACCTACACTGTATTAATGGGGGAAGAAAACTGCCAAGATTGGGAAGAAGTGTAGAAAACCTTTTTGGTTAGCCCTGTCTGTGAGAGCTTTCTTCGCAAAGAAAAGTTTTCCCCGCTTTCAACTTTGCAGTTGAAATATGTGGGGAAGAAAATGTCATTCCTGCTCTGCATCATCTTTATGTCGCCATAGGGATATTCTCAGTCCTATGCATGCTCTCCGAAATGCTTGCTGCGGGCCTCGCAATTATGCGTCTTGAGCTCAAGAATAAAGACATTAAAGACACGTCTGAGTTTCTGCAGCCACATATCAAGTTCTGTGATTACACATAAAAATAATTAATTTTACAGTAGAGTGTCTACTAACCGTTATTTTAAAGTGAAGTGAAAACAAATTCTGGGTTTTCGCTAAGGTACAAAGCAAACAAATAAATGATATATTTTTTAAGAAATCAGCCTTTTCTTTAATGCGATTTTTTTTATTATTTATGTTCCCCAGAGAATGGAATGAATTGGTTTGTAGCTAACCTAGATTTGCAGACACCAGTAATTTCTTAGATATGCATTGAGATGACATGTCAGCTGAAGCTGGTTGCAATGCACAGTAAAGCTTTCAAACTCAAATAAATTATTAAAAAACACAGAGTTTTTAATGTAATATGTGTACAGAACTGTCAAATGAAAGAGCATTGTGCCTATCTTGACACAACAGCAGCTGTTTGGTATTATTTCTGAAGAATAAGAATGCATCCCTATAGGAATCCAGCATCTTATTAGAACTGATGGAAATTTAAAAAGGCTTCAAAAACTGGCATACTCTCCCTGTAAGTCCACCATTAAATTGATGTTGTATTATACAACCATGGAAGTTGCTATAACTTAGCGGCTGTGGGTCTTTGTATTTCAAAGCACACTGGCGCCATCCTAAGGCAGAACTCAGTTGCATCATGTGGAGAAAGTTCAGCTTGTTACTTCTCCTGAATATGAAATTGCTTAAATACACTTTAGAAAAACTAAAGGCCATTATTTTTATTTTTATCCCCTTAACTTAAGGAGCTCATCTTTGCCATGTTTGTTGATAAAATTTGGGTTCTATACTACAGGTTCATTGCAGTAAATTAGAATATCAAAAGTTACTTTTTATTTATTTTTATTCTTATTTCAATAAATCACGCAAAAGGCAAAATTCAGATGTTATTTAGATTTATTACTCGCAACCTGTTAACTATATTTCAATTGTTCATATATATGGACATTTTGATGATTATAGCGTACAACACACAACTGTGTGATGGAGGCGATCACCTTGTGGCTCTCACTTTGTTTTAATAGCGCCCTTCGGCTCATCTGTATTATGACGTTTAGTGTCTCTCATCTTCCTTTTGACAATAGTTCATAGATTCACTGTGGGGTTTAGGTCAGATACATTTATGGGCCTATCAAGCACTGTGATACCATAGTCAATAAACCAGGTATTGGTACTTCTGTCAGTGTAAAGGTGGCAAGCCCTGATGGAAAATCCAATCCGCTGCTTTATAAAGTTGTTTGAAGAGATAGGCATAATCTGCTAGATGTTCCCTGGTAGTTTTCTGTGCTGATTTTGAACTTGATAAAACACTATGAACCAAGACCTGCAGATGGCAAGGCTCCCGAAATCATAACTGACTGTAGAACGTTGGACTGGACTTAAAGCAAAGAGGAAATATGTGTCTCTCCACTGTTTCTTTAGACTCTGGGACCTTGATTTCCAAATGGAATGGAAATGATGCTTTCCTCTGAAGAGAGGACTTTGGACTATTGAACAACAGTCCAGTCTATTTTCTTCTGTATGTAGGTAAGACGCTTCTGACGTTGTTTCTGGCTCAGGGGTGGTGCCACATGTGCCGCATCTCCCACAAACTCTTAAATGGCTTTGATTCCCAAACATTTGAAGGCTATGGTTATACCTGTTGCTTTTTTTATCCATTTTTTTCTTTCACTCAACTTTCCATTACTATTCTTACATATCGCTTTCTGTGAGCTCCTGGCTTCTTTGACAATGAATTGTTTTGGCTCATACTTGTCAAGGGTGTCAATGACTGCCTGCTTCAGAATCAGTGGTCTTCCACATGACTGTGGTACTTTTTTTTATAAGCTCACTCAAATTACACTTACGGTACCACATTTAATTTTCATTTGGATGTCATACGTACTACAGATTAATCTAGATGGATTTAAAAAAAAGTGAGAATGAACTTAAAGAGTCTGTTAAGTGAGATACAGATTTTTGACTGATAACAGAAGTTCCTTAGAATTGATTTTTCCTTCAGGTTGCCAACAAGAGAAGTCATCTATTGTCTGTTAGTATTTCTCTCTTTGACACCAGTTTTTATGCTTTTTGAATGATAAAAAGGCCAAAACGTTTTCTCTACCATGCAGGTGAATAAGCGCAGTGCAGCAGAAAGGTGGGAACATAGACATCCCAACACTTTTTCTTTCATTGGATGTGCTCTGCACTTGTACTTTTTAAAAGCAGAAATATGTACAGCTGATAAATAGTTAAATATTGGCTTGTTTGGTGATTTATCCTTATTTCTTCTGTGAATTGATCATCAGCTCAATGAGACCCAGTAACAGAACATTATGTGCATTATTCACAGTTGTTTGACCACAACTGGGAGGCAGAGCAGTTTTGAATAATTTCCAAAGGCTGTTAGGAAATATTTCTAGTTGCAAAAAACACAGACTGAACAATTGGCAAGCTGTTTGAAATAAAAGCAATTAGATTATGTTATATGTTTGTTAAATCTCAGTGTTATTGCAGAGATTCTGTGAAACTGTGGTAGTTATCATCTCACACCAGCCTATGCCTACCCATATATACACTGTGTGCACAATTATGAGGCAAGTGAGCGTTTTTGACCATTTCATCATTTTTAAGCATATTTTTTTAACTCCAAGCTGGATACATTTCAATGCTTAATAGATTTAAGCATAGCAGGTGTATCTGTGTAATGAGGGAGGGTGTGGCCTAAGGACGTCAACATCATATATCGAGGTCTGGATTATTATTATCCAGCTTCTTTTGTTTAGGCAAGAAAAGAGAACTGACTCCGAAAAGTTAAAAATTACCAAAAGTTTCTCAGAGGGATGCAGCACTCTTGAAATTGCTAAGATATTGGTGAGTGATCACAGAATCATCATATGGTTGTTTTTTTATTGCAAATTATTAACTGGGTGGCAGGAAATGTGTCAAGAAAGAAAGATGCAAATTAACTGCCAAGGAGTTGAGAAAAATCAAGCATAAAGCTACCAGGAACCCATTATCTTCCAGTGTTGTCATATTCCATAACTGCAATCTATTTGGAGTCCCTAAAAGTACAAGATGTTTAGTGCTCAGAGACATGGCCAAGGTAAGGAAGGCCGGTATCTGTATAAAACAACACAAACTTTGTTTCACCATCTGACATTATGTCAGACAAAACATTTATTGTTTTGATCAGTTAGGATTACCAAAATAATTTCTGCTGCCAATAAAATAATAGAATAGTGAGAGAGTTTTCTTCCATAAGGTCAGAGGTTTACATACACCATTATTACTGTGCCCAGATGATCATGTCATGGCTTTGTAAGCTTCTGATAGGTTACTTCCTAACATTGGAGTTAAATGGAGTACTTGTGGATGTGTTTCAAGGTAACACCTCAGACACACTGATTCCTTGTGCGCCACTATTTGAAGATATCAGGGAGAGAATTGTGAACCTCTGCAAGTCTGGTTCATCCTTGGATAGAATTTCTAAATATACCGTATTAAACTGTTCAAACAATTATATGCTAGTATAAACAACATGGGAATTTCCAACCATCATACAATTCATGAAGGAGACAAGTTCTGTATCACAGAGATAAACGTGTTTTGGTGAAAAGGTTGAAAATTGACCCCAGAAAACAAGGATGAGACTTTGTAAATACGCTGACTGAAACTGGTAAGACAGCATTAATATCACCAGTGAAAATTAGTTATTTAATGACTCGGACTTAAAGGCCACTTAGAGCGGAGGAAACCACTATACCAAAACCAACATAAAAACCTTACAGTTTGCAAATAGACTCAAGGACAAAGATGTAAAATTTTAAAGATATTGAAGCGCCGTGGTCTGATTAAGCTAAAATTAAAGTGTTGATTATCACCATTTGTTGAAATTTGGATTTTGTTTTTTTCTTTGGGTTTATTTTTAGCATCACTTGGTTGTTGTTTTTGGGTCCTGATCATTATTGTTTAAGTTCTCCGGGTGGTACTTTCTAAGTTTATGGTGGATTTTTATTGTTCTGTCCTTGTATCTCTATTTAGTTCCTATCAAGTTTTGGTTCCCACTCTCAGCCACTGCCACTATACAATCAGCTTCATTATGCCCACATGCATCTTGCGTTTTGGGCTTCATGATACACCTGTGGTGTGCATTATATGTACTCTTCAGTTCTCTTTGCTCTCCGCTGGAGAATGCTGCTATGTGTATGCCAAGTCTGTCCACGACCATGCCTGCATGGTTTGCCTTATACCTAGCTGTTAGTTTTTGCTTTAACTTCTCAACTCACCGTGCCGCTTCTGCCTGCCTGTCTCCAATTGGTTGCAGCTCCTACAGCCACATCCTAACAGTAGACATTACATTTGGAGGATAAAGAGAGAACACCAACTCAACAGTTAAGTATGGGGGTGGAGGCATTGTGATGTGTGAGTGTTTTGCTGTAGGAGACAGTGGTGTGCTATACAAAACAGATGGCTGTCAAATTAGTTACAAAGTGGCTTAAAAACAAGAAAGTCAAAGTTCTGAAGTTGTCCTGATCTCAGTCCCATAGAAAGTTTGTGGGTGGAGCTGAAATGGTGTCTGGAAACATAGGACTCTACAAACCTGGCTAAGTTATTCCAGTTCTGCCAGGAGAAATAGACACAAATTCCTGCAAGTTATTATGAGAAGTTTGTTAAAATATACTTAAAAGTTCTGATCTAACTGAGACAGTTTGAAGGCAATTCCACTAAACAGTTAGCAATTGCATGTAAATATGAAGAAAGTAATAATTGATTTTCTAGCCTGGACAATATGATTTTAGGGGTTAACTTGCTACTGTTGCTCATATACAGGCAGCAGAGTATAATATTTATCACTGGTGGTGTGGGTGATTGGTTTTTTATAGTATAAATAGAGTTGATAAATAGTTATTTGGTATCTAAAATGTTGACTTGTTTAGTGATTTATCGTGATTCTTGCTGTGGAATGATCATCAGCTCAATGAGGCCCTGTAACAGAAATTTACATTTGTGCATTTTTCACGGTTGTTTGCCATGATTGATGGGCTGACCTTCCTGCAACCAGTAGCACATTGTTACAGATCAATTCATAGTGAGGCAAGCTCTATACCTCATGATAATAACTTATTGATTACATTGGTCTGCACAGGAATTGTTAGTGCAGTTGTTGGGGAATTGCTGAGTGTTGCACCAATAGTGGGAAAAGGCTACAGTGGAAATTCAAACCTGGGTTTGTGTTATTAAGATTTGCACCTCTTCTGGTCCGGAGCTCATCCATTTCTGCCTAGTGGCAGCCTACACATTCCAACTAAAACCTGGTGGATGATGACCATGTGGAGGAGTTGATTTTTGATCAAAAATACAGTTTGACTGCTACCACGTAAATATTTTCTTTTAACTGATGCTAGCAGACATCCTGCTTTCTTTACTTTGGAGGCTGATGCTGATCTTATGTAGCATCTGCAGGAGACTCCTTTGGGTTTCAGCCTGACAACCTGCCCCAATGAAGGCCCGGTAATGAGACAGAATGCGTTGATGCTGTCTACATGTATCATAATGATGTATCACAAGTGTTTTTTAGAGTTTGTGTTCACTCTGATTGCATTTTACTGTTGTTTGACTAGAAGTGCAACCAAGTTCCTTTAACTCTACTCAGACATTTATCCCCCACCTGCATATTATTTAGGCTAATGCTGTTACTGAAAGCTTTTACGTGGCTTTTGAAAACTGCTAGTGTTTCCTTTTCAGATCGTGTTTCTTTATCATGAAAGAAACACATTGCAAAGCAGGCTCAGAGTTAAAGAAAATGTTATTTGAAAGGAAAAAAAAACACATCACTTGTGTTGTTAATGTTAACTTCAATATATTTACTGCCTTACCCTGGTAAGAATGAAATGACCAACAAATGTTATCAACTGCCTACCAACTGTTTTTGCTGCGGCCAAATTCGCATTTACAGTTCATAAGACATTAGTTCATACACTAGAACTAATGTCTTTCTTACGCAGGAACAATAAGCTTTGTACTGTGTTTATTCTACATGTAGCTATTGCTTAATTTAACTTAGTTAATTGTGGTGTTTATTTTGTTCTTCACACATTAGGTAATCATATACACTATATTGCCAAAAGTATTCGCTCACTGATATAAATAACTGAAATCAGGTGTTCCAATCACTTCTGTATAAAATCAAGCACCTAGCTATGCAGACTGTTTCTACAAACTTTTGTGAAGAATGGGTTGCTCTTAGGAGCTCATTAAATTCCAGCATGGTACTGTGATAGGATGCCACCTGTGCAACAAGTCCAGTCGTGAAATTTCCTCGCTCCTAAATATTCCACCGTCAACTGTCAGTGGTGTTATAAGAAAGTGGAAGCAATTGGGAATGACAGTAACTCGCATAGTGAGCAGAGGTTGCCGACTTTCTTTAAAGTCAGTCGCTACAGACCTCCACAATTCATGGGCTTTTGAGATGAGCTCAAGAACAGTGTGTAGAGAGCTTCATGGAATGGGTTTCCATGGATGAGCAGCTTCATCAAAGCCATACATCACCAGGTGCAATGCAAAGCGTTGGATGAATTGGTGTAAAGCACGCCGCCACTGGACTCTAGAGCAGTGATGAACTGCACTTCTCCATCTGGGAATCTAATGGACGAGTCTGGGATAGGCGGTTGCCAGCATAACAGTACTTGTCTGTATTTTGTGTAGACTGTTTGGTGACTTTTGGAAATGGCCCATTCCTCTTCCAGCATGACTGTGCACCAGTTCACAAAGCATAGTCGATAAATACATGAATGAGAGAGTTTGGTGTTGAGCTAAAGTGGCCTGCAAAGAGTCCTGAACTCAACCTGACACAACACCTTTGGAATTAATTAGAGTGGAGACTGAAAGCCAGGCCTTCTCGTCCAAGAACAGTCTATGACCTGACAAATGTGCTTCTGAAAGAATGGTCAAAAATTCCCATGAACTCGCTACTAAACCTTGTGGACAGTGTTCCCAGAAGAGTTAAAGCTGTTATAGCTGCAAAGGGTGGACCAATGTCATACTGAACTCTGGATTAAGAATGGGATGTCACTTAAGTTCATATGCGAGTCAAGGAAAGTGAGTGAATACATTTGGCAATATAGTGCAAATATAAATGCAATTTCCTATTGGTCTCGTGAAATGGATTTAAACCACTAAAAGAACTTTGTGGCTCTAAGTAGGGAGTTATGATACATTTCAAAGCTTACTGAAAACTGCAACATCAATATGGTAAATAACAGTGGAATTGCACATTATAATACTGACATTAAGGGTAATAAAAGAAACATTAAAAAGTTCATAAAAAGGAGAAATATTTTATCAAATACTTACAAATATGCAGCTAAAACAAGACAAAAATACATATAAGCACATAAGCTAAGACGAACTTATGGTACTTATGGCAAGTCTGGAAAAAAGATGAAGTAAAAGTGGGGACATAAACAATAAAATTATTCAATTAATGTTATTCTTAAACTTAAAGCAAAATCTAATAAGTGAACAAAATAGTCACCTGACAATAGTATAGAACAAGACGCATTACATTTTTTAAGTCTTATGAAACACACAGTCACTGCTTCGCTAGGAGAAGATCTAGACATTTATACTGAAAATAAAAAAGAGTAAAAGGAGAAGCGGCAAATAAATATGTTCTCGTTTTGGCTACGTCTTTAACCCACATGCAGAGACACACTCAGGAGGCAGAAAAAGCTTTGTTAGTTTATTATAGAAAAAGTGGATGATGGAGACAGGAATCTGGGACTGGGAACACTTCAACTGTGTGGAGAGGACGACAGGTAGGTTAACAGGTTGAATAGTGGAACTTGAAGTGTGATAAGAGTTCTTGTGCTTACAGGTGGGGAGTTGAAGAACTGTCAGGGGGGAGATAGGATGTTGGAGCCTGGGAGGGGAGATGCAGAGCTGCTTACAGAAGGTGGGTATGATCCATAGGTTTTGATGAGTCAGCCTGAGGGTGAGGATCTTGGATGGTGAGCTCGGTGGAGGGTGAGCAGGGATCGATTAGTCGAAGAAGCCGAGGGAACGAGGAGCCAGGAAGCCAGCTGGGGCTTTGTCCGGAGAACTCAACTTGAAGGTTTGGATGTGTCTCGAAACCAAGGAACAAACTGGAACTAGATCCAGGATTCGGGAACAACATGAGGAGGAGCATACAGGAAGGTAAGAAATCTCTTCGAGCAAAGCAAGGAATCAAGAGCATCACTGCAGGTTAACACTCAGGCATCGAAGTGCTGACAGCAGGTTCCTCTTAGTGATGCAGCTGTGACTGTTTCACCTCCACCGTGCTCTGGCGTCATCTGGAGGTTAAGTAAAGCAAGTAGCAGGCAGACAGACACAATCTCCCAGACCCCGACATATTCAGGCATTAGCACATCTGCATACAGCTAGTAAACATCACCCTTATGAAGAACCAGCTTCTCATGGACATATCTACCAACTGTTAAGGAAAATTTTGCAATTAGGGCAACACCCCATAAAGATTTGCTATCTGTGCAAAGTCCTATTGAAAATTGTAATGAGGGACGGTTGAGAATTTAAATGTGGTTTTCAATATATATAGTTTCACACAACTTTGTCTGATCATGCAGAGTTAAGTACAAGGGACACTGCAAGCGAAGGTGGAATAACCATTTTTTTGTTTACTTAAAGAGGCTTGTAGAACACTTTTGTCATGCTAAAACTGCAGGCTTCGATGCACTTTATTGGGGTTTTATGTGACTGATCCTCTAAATAAATCTAGTACAAACAATTGTATTCAGATGTCATCTTATGTTTTAATAGAGTCTATCCTTGTGTTCTTTAATCTCAGCATGGATCCAGCTGTTGTGTGAAGGTCTCAGAGGTTGGTTAGAAAATATTAGGGGGCAAACGGCATCATGAGGACCAAGGAACACAGCAGTCAGGTCAGGGATAAAGTGCAAAAGCTTAAAACAAGGTTGGGTTTTGAAGCAATATCCCAAGCTTTGGGCTTTTTATGGATAACTGTTCAATCCGCCACTTGAAAGGGCACAGAGGTTAGTAAAGCTATTAAGACATGCCTATCCACCTAAAGCCACTGTATTTGTTGACAATATTATTTTCTTTATGTTAGCAAAAATGAACTTGCAAAATATGTCCAGTCTCTCTGATTGTTTTCTCACACAAGTCCTTACATAACACTGTTCCTCTCTAAACTGCTGAAATACATGTAAGAGATGAGGACCAAAGCACTCAGCATTGCCTCTTTGCCATGAAAAGAAAATATTTATGATGTTTACTTGCTGAGCTGCAGACCACAAGCTGATCTGACGAGAAGGGGAAGTCCTTGATGAGACTGGTTCTGCCTGGAAAAGCAGGATTGTAAACAGCGGTCTCAGTGGACCGATAGGTTGGTGGGAGACAAAACATAGTGAGCGAAACATGCTGCCCTTCAATTTGAAAAGAATTCCTTAAAGCATGTAAATAATACTGAATCTCAGTGAGCCTCTGTGCATGTTGGTCACATCTGATAAATTTTGCAAAATGAGAGAAAGCTTGTGGGAAAGCATTTGTATTATTTAGATACACTGCTTGTTTGCCATTTTCCAACTGAGTGATCATGCTGAAAGGAATGTTATATCTTTGCTCTGTTCTGCATTTCTAGAGCTTTCTTTGTCTGTATTTGTATTTGTGCTCTGTTTATTATTTTTTCCAGCTCCACTGCTGTATCAGCAATGGAGCTGTCTGAATAAGACAGTGTGTGTAAAAGGGAGGAGAAAAGAAGGTCTTAAGCAGATGATGCTGACCAGAGCTGAAGATGATACGATTTTTCTTGAAAAGCCATTTAAACATGTGGCGCTGACAGATGACATTAGTATTCTCCAAGTTTAATGCGGTGTCAGAAAAATATGTGAGCAAGAAACAAGGCTATATTGTTCTCAGAGTTCTCCTATTTTATTGTGCTGCTTTCTTTTTACACTCAATCAATCATATTTTATTTAAAGAGCATTTTTCAAACAGTCCAAAGTAACATGAAGTGCTTTACAAATGGTAAAAAAAGAAACAAGCATGCAATCAAAAATCACACCAAAAATCCTAAAGAAAACAAAGAAACAAAGAAAAATATATGCCTAGATAAAATGTCAAACTTCGAATTAGATATGACCAGTAAAACCAGAGACAGATATGAACAGCAAAAAAAATATTCTAGAATTCTAGAAAACATGAAATGTTCTTTAACCATTAAAAAACATATAGAGATAAAACTTGAAACTAAATTTTATTTATGATGAAATCTAAAATAATAGTAAAAAACTAGAATAAAAAGATAAATATTACTAAAAACATTAAGATAAAATTAAAAATGCAATAGACCCAAACAATGATAAACTTTCTTAAAATTGAAGAAAAGGAAAAAAAAATGTTTATTTAAAAGCCAGGCTAAAAAGGCGTTAATTTGCTTTTAAAAACATCAACACACATAGGGTACCTAATGTTGCACATATCTGGAACACTGTACACTGCACCACCTATGGTATAGTTCTGTGTGCTAGACAGAACAATTAGTCATGAGGTCTAAAGGTGATTTCAGCTCTGTGATTAGAAGCTATGGCTCCTAATCTATCCATGGCTGCACTCACTCATGTAAATGTGGTGCTGTTAATTGGGCTGTGTTCCTCCAATGCTATGACACACTTTAGCATCAAACAGAACAATACTAACATTCTTAACAACCTGCTATGTAGGAATTAAAGGGAAGTTCATCACCAATTAAAAACACCAAGCTTTTATGTCGTTTATAGCAAGTGTTGTAAACTGTTCACGTTTGTACATGTTAGAGTTAGGACTTTTTTTTAAGCCAAAACAGCCATATGCAATACACAAAACCAACATCAGTCCAAAAATCATGACCCGATCCTTCAATAAAATCAAGCTGTTGCATTTTGACCCATTCCATGAACTTTATTATCTTCAACAAACAAAAACCTTCAACCATATCTCTGCACGGAGAAAGAAAAGGATGTGACCCTGTGTGGAGGAAAACATAGCATCCCTCTCAGCAGAGAGGTAAGGTTAACTAGCAATTCTGACCTATGAGGCATTCATTCAGCACAGACTGAGGGATTCTGTTTTCAGCATTACAAAGTCAAATGTGTTAATCTCTCTGTGGAGTGATTCGGCAGGCAATTTTTAATGGAAAGAAAGAAAACAGCTGCTTTTTAAAATATGGCCATAGGCAGACAAATAGAAAATGCCAGCGGGCGTTGAAGTGCAGTGTCGCTGCAGGTCAGTTGCTACTAGGCCTGAAGCAACTCTTTCACTAATGAACTTCTTTTACAAATATGTCCACTTTTCCTAAGAAAAAAAAGCAAGAAAAGCAAAATGGAGAGGTCAATAAGCTAAAAACATGTATTTCTTTATAGTATCATTTGGTGTCTTTTTGGTGAACAGGTTGTTAAAAAGTTTAAATAATTAATTACATTGTGGCCTTGAAGATACATATTTTTGGAGTGCCTTGTTTTACAGTAAAGTTAATTCATAAAATTAGGCATGTACAAGAAATTATGTAACTTGTTGTACTTTTATGTGCTGTTGGGTTTTACAGTGTGTGTACTTTATGAGATGCACATTAAAAGCAAAAGGGTTACATTTGAAATTAAGCAGACACTTACTATGATAATGATTCTCAGCTCAGTATATGCACGAATGCCAGTAGAGGCCACAGAGGGTGGAGGTGACAACAAAGCTTTAATTGGGGAAAAAAGATGGCTGCCCTCACTGTCATTGCAATGTCTATAGATTTAACAGTAACATTACATTTTTGTGATGCAGCTGGTTGATGTGATAAGTGAACTACATGCATTTGTCTTCAGGCTTTTGGAAAAAGAAAAGACTGACACTAGTTTTAGCCCTGTATTTGTACCCCTTCAATGATGCCTTGGCTCGAGTTAGCCCATGTAGAAAATTGAGTATGGGTGATTGAATAGGAATAATGAAGCTTACATGGAATGTGCCCTCTCCCCATAGCAGCAAACAGTGGGATCTTTTCAAGTTCTTTTTGTCTGACAGCACCATAATCTCCAGGTCTCTCTGAAATACAGAAAGGGAAAACAGAGACAAAGAATCAAAGAGATAAAGATAAAGAACTGTTTTAAACTGTTTACATAAAAAAAACATCTGTGTGAAAACGATAACAGCAAAAGTGAAACAGTTTCAGTTCTGACTAAAGTTGTACTTTATGTCATAATCTACCTGTGTTTGGGGTTTGAAGTTTGTGTTCTGTTTACTTTCTCTGCACTGCCATGTTCTCCACTTGCTTTACTTCAGTCCATTCAGGTTTATTAGATTAATTCTGTTTAGTTTTTGTTACTTCCCTAGATTCCTGTACTATATATGTTAGTTTATATTTCCTTATAAAGTTCTGGTTCCTCTCTGTTTATGTTCTGTTT